>DF364774.1:3331-17750 GCA_000787875.1 Solanum virginianum | reverse complement strand
TACTTAGAACATTCGTCCTCAAATGTTAAACCTGCCTTATGAGTTACGTAAATAACTTAGGGGGAGCTTCTGTTTCAATTATCACAACAGGTACATACAATCCCCAAAACATTATAGGAATTTCAGCCGGAACTCTAATGGCTCCCATTACTTCCAACAGGTGCCTGTGTTTCCTCTCAGACACCCCATATTGCCGAGGGGTATATGCATAACTAGTCTGATGACTTATGCCAAGATCTTTAAACATCTGACTACATACTGATTTTACCAACTCCTTACCATTATCAGACTTTACAACCTTAATGGACTTTCCAAACTACGTTCTAACATATGCAATGAACTATTTTAATGATCACACACACCGGCCTTTAACTTCAGTAGGTACACCTGAGTCATCCTTAAAATTTACCAACTCCTTACCATTATCAGACCTTACAACCGACACACCGATAAACAAGACTCTACTAGACATGGTCCGTGGACACTCCAAGGACGAACCGCTCTGATACCACTTTTGTCACGACCCAACCCCGTGGGCCGTGACCTATGCCCGATTAGGGCACCCACACGTGAACACAAAGCCCGATTATAATAAGTATCTTAGTTTTACAGAAATTTTAGCAGAGTTTCCTTTGTTTATATACTAACCCAAATACCGTGCACACAGGAAAACCCAACAGAACAACATATGCATATACATACGGCCGACAAGGCCACCATGGCGATTAAAACCGCTCACCATACACATCATACACGTATAGTCACATAAACTAGCACAACCCACATACACAGGCATCCATAGACCTCTAACCAACCAAACAGAATCATAGGACGGGATAGGGCCCTGTCATACCCTCGAATGAACGTATGTGTAGAATAACAAATAAGAGTATATACCAAATATAGGCTCAAAATAAACAGAAAGAAGAATGACATCCTAAATGTCCTGTAGACTCCTATTTATAGATCACCCAGTAATAAACAAAACAAATATGATGTATTATCGGGAGAACTTCAGGAAGCAAGTGGGAATCCTAAGCTGGTGGCTCACCTACCTGTACGTTGGTACCTGCGGGCATGAAATGCAGCCCCAAAAGAAAGGGGGTCAGTACAAAATATATACCGAATATGTAAAGCAGAAAGTGCAAAATATAAATTAGAGTAATAATCAAAAGCAAATTCATAGTAAGTTGACGCATATCCGAAATATCAAAATACTTACTTTTCAACACACAATCTATGCATATCCAAAGAATGTCAAAGAGAGAACATAAGACATATTTAAGCCCGAATTGCCAGGAAAGGGATCTTTCGAGACTCCTATCATTTTCTACATTTAGCTAAGTCATGCCAAAGAACGGAATGCTTTACATACCTCAATCCCTTCTCCAAACTAAACCCAATGCAAAGCCGATCCAACTTATACTTTTGGATGTCCAATATCTATAAAAAAGTCACAATAACGTCAAACGATTAGCTAAAGGCCTTTTTGGGCCTTAAATTCTAAGTATGCCCCCAATTTTACAAAAATTTTGGTAGCACTTCCCTTAAAACATAGGCTGCCCCAAGAATCAACCTGGCTCAATCAACAACAACAACAACAATCTCACAAGAACTACAACCAACTTAAACAACATAATAGCAACAATAGTTCCTTGTATCATCATGTGTTACCATCCCAAGGATTTGGCCGCATACTATATACATACATAGATAATTTACAACACTTCCTTCACCCTACAAGGATCATTTCATGCTAATTAAACATAAGTTCATGGTTCCAATACAATATAACACTATATACATGCATCCACCAATTTTAGTCCCAACTCTAACATTTACAACTCACTTCTAACATGCTATCTTTCATTATTTCCCTTCAATTTAGCATGCTACAACATAGATACAAGCTTAATAACACATAAAATAAGATAATTTTTACCTTAACACTTCAAACCTTAAATAAACTTACCTTAACACTTCAACCCTTAAATAAGCTATAATTGCCAAAGTCGAGGAAGGAAGTGTTTTCTTGCTCAAATAACACTTCCACGCCACTTAGGGGACTCAATATATAAGGTTTGTAACATCAAAATAATTTTGGAATCAAAGAAAGTGAATTTTGGTTTTTCAAGTGCCCTAACCCGAGAGCACTTTGTGTTCTTGTTCTTGGTAGCTTTTTTTTTTTTTCCTAAGCATGGAAAGTTAAGAAATGAAGAGAATGTTATATTTATATATATTTATCTACAACATAAATTGGCCAAGTGTATCACACTTGGCCCAAATATAATTCAACATATGCCAAGTGGGGCACAAATCCACTTCTTCATGATCCTAGTTTTTTAATATTCCACTTTGGTCCCAAACTTTCCAATAATGACACTTTGGTCCTAAATTTTTTGTAACTGTTCCAATGCATAAAATACGAGTTCTAACATCCTTCCTCCTTAGAACATTCATCCTCGAATGTTAAACCTGCCTTATGAGTTACGTAAATAACTTAGGGGGAGCTTCTGTTTCAATTATCACCTTCTGTTTCAATTATCACAACAGCTAGTACATACGCCTACACATCCATATGTATAGGTCCAAAGCAACTGAGAGTTCTGATGTCACTTGCAGGGAACACACATTACATTTGTTTACTGTATTACTTATACAAGACTTTACAACCAAAAGCTTGTCTAATACCTTAATAGATGCCTACCAAAACTTCCTCTAGCATAAAAGGCCATATCAGGTTTATTATTCTCACTTATCGCAGAACTTGCCCCTCCGGGTAGCTGGAGTCTTTCTCGGAGGCATCACTGAAACCCAAAACATTCTGTCAGATAGGAGTCATCCTACTAACATAGCTCTATCACATGATCTAGGATCAGAAAGAAGAATGACATCCTAAATGTCCTGTAGACTCCTATTTATAGATCACCCAGTAATAAACAAAACAAATATGATGTATTATCAATATATTGTCTAATTCAGATAATGATTCATCATAGAAAAGGACTTATAACTTTTTACACTTGTTTGCAATACAGCAACAAACATTGAGTCTAAACTCTACAAAATCAAAAGTAAAAACTAAGCATTCTAAGTATTTGAAAGTAGATACAAATATGGTTGAACATAGAAAAACTCAATGTAGTGGTAGTATACTAGGCAACTTCATCTTTCCTCATGTTACTCTTGTTGTATTATTTCACAAACCTCTCTAGCTGCCACAGAGTTGTTGTATCAATTCTCTCTATGCCCCTCTTCATAGCGATTCGTGCAAATGGAGAAGGATTTTCTAAAGGTAAATTCTCAAGATCTTCAGTAAGTTCTCTTATTTCTTCATTTTTCATCTCCCTCTTATTTTTCAGATCCTTCACCCTTGGTTTTTTTAAAACTAGTAACCTACTGACCATATGAGAAATTGAGGGCTTCTTCTCCTCTTTGTTGTTCGTCAAATTTTTACTACTTCCATAAGGACTTTCATAAGGTAGCCTTTCCTTTGCAAGAAGGAACTCTAAGTTATTATAATGCTTATTCTCCTTTCGGATCCTCTTCCCCCTCTCCACAACTCCACCATTTCCTGTGGGATTGTCATTTGTAGTAACTGTAACACTACCAGCCGAACTAGAGATTTTCTCACAAGCATTAAAAAAATAAGACTACAAAGGTTCTCCTTAGCTTCAACCTTCACAAAACGTTTATCATGATCTAGCTCACCCTCTAACATGCTTTTAAGATTTTTATTCGCAAGAATCAGCACTGATCCGGTTAACTTAATCCTAAACCTATCGTTAACCTTAGAAATTATAGTAGCTACCTCATTATGTCCACTAGTCTAGCTACCCCCTTACCCCTACCGTCTCCTCCATCTACAACCCTAGCCCCACCACAACCTCCTTAGGAGAAGAAAAAGGTTTTTTTTTCTTCAAATTTTTAGAGTTTTTATTTAAGATGGGTCAAATGAAAAATTATTTCTTCAGCAAAGTTTATACCAGGAGAACCAAGTAAATGAATGTTTCATAAGCCAAAACCATTGGTATAACCTCACTTGAGACATCTAATGTTTCGACATCAGAAAAGGTACCACCTCAAACTCAGGATCTTTTGAGCGCTAAATCTACCTCCTTAGGAGTTGAGCCTGATGGCTTTAAGTCTTTTAGATGCCAATATTAATTCTATATTTAAGTTATTTAATAGAGGTATGCCACCATAGTCATCGAGCACAACTCTCGAGGAGGCAAAATAAGTGACCAAAAGATCCTAAGTTCGAGGTGGTGCCTTTTTCTATTTCAAAATTTTAGATGTCTCTAGTAAGGTTATATTAGTGGTGGTGGAATGAGAAACATTTATCTTCTTTATTCTCCGAATATAAACTTTTCTGGAGAAATGATTTTTTCCTTTATCCATCTGAAATAAAAATCATAAAACCTGAAAAAAACCTTTTTCTTGTTCTAAGGAGGCTGTGGTGGGTTGGGGTTATTGATAGAGGAGATGGTGGTGGTGGGGGTAGCCATCCCAGTGGGAATGACAAGGTAGCTACTGTGATTTCTAGAGTTCGATATGATTAGGATTAAGTTAACTGGATCAGTGCAGATTATTGCATTTAAAAATCTTAAAAGTAGGTTAGAAGGTGAGCTAGATCATGTTAAAAATTTTATGAAGAAGTTTAAAGCTAAATAGAACCTTCGTAGTCTTGTTTTGGTTTTGCTTGTGAGAAAATCTCTAGTAGTCCTTTAGTTTGGAAACCTAGTGTTGCAACTACTGGAAATGAAAATCCCACGGTAATTGGTGGAGTTGTAGAGAGGGGGGAGAGGATCCGAAAGGAGAATAAGCATTATAGTAACTCCAAGTTCCTTCTTGTGAAGGACAAGCTACCTTCTGAAATGCCTTATGGAAGTAGTAAAAACTTGAAGAGCAACAAAAAGGAGAAGAAGCCCTCAGTTTCTCATAAAGTCAGTGGGATACTCATTGCATAAAAACCTAGGGCTATGGATTAGAAAAATAAGAGGGAAACAATAAATGAAGAAATAAGAAAACTTACTGAGGATCTTTAGAATTTACCTTTAGAAAATCCTCCTCTATTTTTTCATATCCTTATAAAGAGGGGGCATAGAGAGAATTGATACAGAAAGTCTGTGGGAGCTCAATAGGTTTGTGAAAAAATACAACAAAAGTAGCTAGAGGAAAGCTGAAGTTGCTCAGTATACTCCCACTACAGTGAGTTTTTCTTTGCTCATATTTCTGTCTTATTTCAAATACTCAGAATGCTTACATAGTTTTCACTTTTGAATATGTTGAGTTTAGGCTCAATGTTTACTGCTGCAATTAAAGCAAGTGTAATAGGTAAGTTCTTTTGTATGATGAATCATTATCTGAGTTAGACATTATATTGATCATAAGTTGTGTCTATTTTATTTATGAGTAGGTGAAATGCATATCAGTGCTTCTTCTACCCATGAAGATAATGCAAGAAGTTATAGTAGTGGTTAAGGATGATTTCAACATCAATGTTTATGTGCAATCTTTTTCTTCTCCTCTTAATTAAACAATGAATTTTTTTTAGTGTTTTTACCACCCTTTGTAAATCATTGCAAACTTGTCTTTTGTCTTTAAAACTTCTCTTCATAATGTAAATATTGTTTGAACACAGTTAGCTTGAGCTCTCTACAGAATAGTTCTATTATCAGAGTTTGGGTTTTCTTCAAACAACCCTTCTTTAAGCCTGGCAATTTCTTCTCTTATCACTAACTACTTGATAATATCACAAAATTTCTCCTTATTCCACTTGGAAAGACCTTTTTTGGTCTTCTTTTGTTTATTCTTTAACTTCACAATAATCAACCCCATCATCAAAACACCAATGATTTTTTACTAACTCCAAAAAGTCATCACTTTCAGTCCAAAATATCAAAAGTTTGCATGGTTTGACTATAGCTTGAGAAATATTCCCTCCACAAATTTTTTGAATTTTATTAATGTGACACTACTCATTTTCTTTGTTTTTCATTCCTCTTTATATAGTATTTTATTTTCATCCAAATATTTTAAATAAAGAGTAAAAGTTATTATCTTTTTGGTTTCTTTATATTTTCTTTATAATAAATTTAGTTATTTATAATTTATATAAATCAAAAACACATATTGATAAATCAGTCTCACCACCTTCTTTTTAAAATATAAATTCTAATATTTTAAATAATATTTTAAGTGGGACTTTCCTTCTCTCTCTCACACACACTCCAAGATATGAATAAGAACACTTTTAATTTTTATGAAGAAAAATGAAAGGAAATTGAATTAAATATGGGGAAAATTGGAAAAGAAAAACAAGAAGATAATATCCCAAATGATTCATTTCATAATATTAGGAGCTGCCATAAAAAAATTTATGTGCTATTTTTCCACTTTTTTTTGTAATCGTAGAAGCTTTAAAATTCAAATATTTTTTTCAAAAGAGTTATACTTTTAACCAAACACCAAGATAAAAGAAATAGAATTACAACAACAACATATCCAGTGGAATCCCACAAGTGGGGTCTGGGGAGGGTAAAATGTACCAGATCTTATCACTACCTTATAGAGGTAGAGAAACTATTTCTAGGGAACCATTGTCTCAAAAATCTATAAGCAAAATAAACAAGATATGGAAAAAAGGAAAAGTAAAAGAAAAATAAGGAAAAATGACTAATAATGAAAACAATGACAAAAAGTAAATACAATAATATTAACAAATATAAGACGGATAAGAACACCATAAGATATAAAGACCCAACTAATCCTACTAACCTATCCCTACTACCCTATTAGCTTACTACTCTAATACGCGACCTCCACTCCTTTCTATGTAAGGTCATGTCCCCAGTGAGATAAAGTGTCACCATATCTTGTCTGATCACCTCCCTGGGTAGCCCCTAAATCCAATCTCTCGCATCTCCTAATAGGAGCGTCAGTACTTCTTCTCTACACATGTCCAAGCCATTGCAGTCTCGCCTCCCTCATCCTGTCTGCCACAGGGGCCTCACTAACGGTACTTCTTCCTTGCACATGTCCAAACCATCGCAGTCTCGCTTCCCTCATCTTGTCAGCCAGGGGCCACCTCTAACTTCTCTCAGATGGACTTATTCCTAATCTTATCACTCCTAGTATGTCCATACATCCATCTCAACATCCTCATCTCTGCGACTTGCATCTTCTAAACATGTGAGTTTTTGATCGGCCAGCACTCCACCCCATACAACAAAGATGGTCTAACCACCATTTCGTAAAACATACCTTGTAGTTTAGGTGGTATCTTCTTATCACACAATACTCCAGAGGCAAGCCTCCATTTTGTCGATAATGCCCTAATATGATGTTTGACATCATCGTCAATATCATCACTACTCTGGATGATGGACCCAAGATATTTAAAGTTTTCTCTCTTTGGAATAGATTGAGAAGTCTCACATTACTATCTGCTTCATCCCTCTCAACATTGAATTTGCACTCCAAGTATTCTGTTTGGTATATTCTAAAAATTGTAAATAATTACAAAAAATAAGTAATAAAAAAATGACCGTAAAATTTGAATCTTTAAAAAGTTGTAAAAATTAAAAGTAAATATCAACTAATTATTACTTAACTAACTATTGTCCTAAAATTAACACATGGCTCTATCTCATTCTGTCATGTGGCATAATCCTAGACTCAGCTTTCTTCCTTTTAATTATATAATAATAATAATTATATATAAATTAATATAATTATAAATTTTTATGATAAACACTACTATCGGTGATTTTTCTTCCTAATTAATTAGGGGTGTGTTAGGTATAGAGAATTTTCTTTTTCATTTTTCTGGCTTTTGGTTGACTTAAATATATTGTAAAATATTTTTTAAATTAATTTATTTTTCTCAAATTTAAGAAAACATATCGACTTCTTGAATTTTGTTTCAACCCCAGCACTTAATTCACCCAAACAACTTGACCTCTATCCCCTCAACATACCACCTCATGATGTGACTCAACCCTCCCTTGATCAATGTAGGACTTGATTAGAGATTACCCAATTTGAGACCTGTATTGACAACTTGAGTTCTGATTCAAGACATGATTTTAGCATGATACTAAATTGAAATCATTAGAGACCTTTCCTGATGTGGGACCTGATCTTTATCCAAAAATCAATCCAAAATCGTGACTTAACCCGTTATTCAAACCCAACTTTGGGACTCGACTAAATGATGGGTTCTTTTCAGATCTCAACACTAGATTTACAATTCTAAATCATGACTCAACTCGATATTCGAACCCATGTTAGAGGCTCAACTAAATGATGGGTTCTTTTCAGGTCTTAATGCCAGATTCAATTCCTCGGTCGTTCTAAGGGTTAGGAGTTGGGTCCTTCATTGGACTGTGACATAGATATGCATCTGGGTTCATACTATTTGCATAGATTGTATGTAAATATTTTTGGGATATATCTCTTTACTAACCAAAACTAAAATATAAATAAGAAAAATATTTATTTTCATAAAATATTTTCTAGAAAATTGTTTTTCTTAATACCAAATACACTTCTTCAAATAATTTGTCTTTGCTATCTCGTTTATTTTATTTCTATAAGCGAAAAAAGATAATGATTTATGTTCCTTTCATATCTTGACATTTGAAGTTTTATCATAGGAATTTTTTTAATAACTCATATATGAAATTAAGATCCCAGTCCTCTATAAATATCCCAGACCATGACATTTTATTTTCATCACATTTTACATAAAGTAGCATCACCCTACAAAAGTTAGTTTAATTATTTCCTTTTGCTTATTATATTTCTTCATATTAATGTTTCTATTTCACTCAATAAATTTTATTTACAACTACATTGTTTGCCTTCTTTTTTGGCTATTATAAAACATAAAAAATCAATTCCAAAGAAAATTTTGTTGCTATCGTTAATTGTTGTTATAGAAATGATAGTTATAGAGAGCTCTAACTGTAATACCTGAAAAGATTCTTGTATATTTTTGACCTGTGATTATATACAACAATGATGATGCCATTGTTTGATGCAGACATTGATAGGAGGTGTGAGATATACATAGAGCTAGGGATTTTGCCCATACTTGATAGAAATTAATTATAAGATATGAGATGCTAGATTACAAAGCAAGAATATATTGGTGTCTTCAATGATAGTTAGAGTTGCTCTTTTATCTTAGGAAAGAACTTGAGCTTGAAAATGAACTTGAAACTAGATATAGCTTCTTTTATCGTAGGTACCTTTGATTTTATTTTTTTCCTTGTAAAATGATTATAAGAATTGCTATGTTGACTAATTGTTGGGAGAAAAAGAGAAATAATTTCGTGTTAAACTATATATGTAGGTTTAATTTCTATAGTTTCTTTATTTTGTGAAGACAATAAATAAAGAATTGCAGAAATAAAACATACATATATTTTAACACAATATTGATTTTAATTCTCTTGCATATTATATGATCTTTTCTCCCGGCAATCGACCAACATAACAATTCTTATAATCTTCCTACATGGAAAAAAAAATCAAAGGCACCTATGATAAAAGAAGTTATATCTAGTTTCAAGTTCATTTTCAAGCTTAGATTCTAAAATAAAAATTAACTCTATCTATTTATAAAGACACAAATACATTCTTGCCACGGAATCTAGTATCTTGTTTTTGCACTCTATTTCTATCAAATGGTATCGCAAGTTCTCCAACTCTGTACAGATCTCACGTCTACTATGGATTTCATCTTTAGATAATTGCACCATTTTCATTGTTAGTTAATCACTGGACAAAAAAAGAGTTCTTTTTTAATTATCACATTTAGAACTCGTTATAACTATAAGTTCTATAACAATAGTTCACGATAGCAATCAAAATTTTCTTTAGAGTCAATTTTTTGTGTTTTATAATAACAAAAAAATTGGACAAATAACATTTTATAGAGACATTTTACTAGGCTCCAAGTGCTGGATAATTAGGCGATCATGTGCTCCTTCAATGATCCATCAAAGTGCTTTCGCGATGCACGTTTAGCTTGCATCTTGCGCCTGTCATACCTCGAGAGGGGACCCAAGATGTGGCCAACATCCATAGACTATTTCTAGACCCCAAGCGAACAACTTGGTCTCATCACATTCACTCAATCAATCATTTTACTAATCAGCGAAAATTAGCAGAATGTAAATGGGTGCATCTATCATCTAGTCTCAAAATAGTGGTATAAATAAAAGGCTAGTAAAAAGAATTAACTCATAATCTTAACAATCAACATCCTACTCTAGTCTATGAATCCTCTATCACTATTAGGTGGTACCAATGACAGACCCATGGCTACCACAACTAAAATAAAAGCTAACCAACTTTAACTCTAAAGCATGATGAAAATAAAGTAAATGAATCCTCCAAAGTAGGAGAGGCTGACCAATCCACTAAATGCCCAAAAATCCTCAATGATGCATCTGCTGATGATCTCTATCCCGATATCTACATCATAAAGCGTTCCATCTCTAGAGTGGCGTTAGTACGTATGTATGGTATGTAAAATAGCTGAATGAAATTGAAACAGGTAGAATAATAGAGAAACAACAATCAACATCAAGGATAGTAACAATTAATATGTCAACTGTCTATCTAAAGCAAGAACAAAAAGTAGACTAATGACCTATTTAACCTATAAACCTCATTAATCTTTGGTTCTCAATTTACGAATATGACGACCAAGGATTTGGACCAGGATTTGTTCTTAGGTCAAACTTTCCTTCACTCCGATGCTCTCTGTAGGGATTACCAAGTTATCTCATCTCGACTTAGATTACTCAGTTGGGAACTTTCTGGGAGTTTATCTTATTTGACAACAATCACTTATGAGCTTGTGATTGTACAACAATCACTCTATATTGCCACAGTTGTTCTATACTTGCGACATAGAGAAAAAATCGAAATTATAAGGACAAGCCCAAATAGAGATAACAAATCTATAAGTCCTCCATTGATTTTAGGGGCTTCTAATTAGAGGGGACCTCAACATAATGTTTAGTGATGATCCTAATCCTTACCTACGCTTGGCTACGTAGTTTGAGGAGTGTGAGCTGGACTAACTCTTACATTTTTGGTGCTCGATACTCCTCCCATGACTCAGTGCTCATAAAACAATCCATCCAATCAAACTATCTCAATCCAATCATCTCAACCAGCCTCATAGAGGCACAATCTTTTAATTAGTCTCATAGAGACTTTAATTATCCCATCAATCAACATCCCACTCAATAGCTCAAGGCTTAGAACAATCATTAAGGAACAATTGACTTAACAAATCATTACAATTTATTTTTTTGGAGACTCAATGAACTATCAAGTTCTATCAACTCATCATCATTTTCACATCACAATCACAATCCCAATCGACATTCTCAAATCAAGGCTCTATATTCAATCCCTAGGTTCATTAATGCATGCCTCTAAAAGTTAACATGTAAAGTTTATGCAATATCTCATGAAAAATATTTAATTCAAGAAAACAAGTTAATGATGATCATCAACATATGAAAATACATGTAGTAAATATGATTTCTCAAAACAAATATCCAATAAGCATGCATGTTGACTCAAGAACCTTAAACTCTCATGTAGGACCATCTAGGGGCCACATGAGAAAATAATATCATGCTTTTAATTTAGCCTTACATACCTAGGATAAGCTCTTCAAATTACCCGTCAAGAATTCTCCTTGAATTCTTCAATCTCATGTTCTTCATTCTTCTCTCTCAAGCCCTAACTTTTAGATGTTGTGAAAAAGGACTTAGAATGGGGTTTTGACCCTATTTACTCACCAAAATGACCTAAATTGATCATGCTTTGAGTTTAAGAGGGGTTGAAAATTGACCGGAATGCCTCTTAAATTAAAAGAAAAAGTTCCTTCCCAAAAATACCATGTTTATGTCACTGACTGGGCACAGACATGTTTATTTTCATTTCAAAATTTCTCATCAAAAATTATTAAAAAAACAAAGTATTGGTCTGCATCCTGAGCGTCGCGCCTCAGGTGCGCACCGACACTTTTTTCATCAAATTACAAAAAATTATTTTTTGATTCAATTTCTCTAAAATCCAATCGAGACCATTTTCCCACTCCATTTTACATGCTAATTGCATATCCAGTCTTGGATTCACAAATGGAGCGTCGGAAGACGCAATACACGCACATCTCTATTCTAGGGGTATTTTGAAAATGTTACCGGGTGTTACATCATCTCCCCCTTGGGATCATTCATTCTGGAATAATGAGTAAAGGTGGATATCAAGGCATGAATAGACTCAAAATGCATCTCATCATTCACATCTATCAATCCAACTCTCGAATCTATCTCAATCATCAATTAACTCTATTCAAACTCAAGAATAGATATTAATCAAGAAAAGACAATCAATTTAGTTAAGGGTAAGGAAATTTACCTTCAACATTCTCATCTATCGGCACAAATAGGTCCAAATATTTGGCTTTCATCTCTTCCTTCCCTTATGGCCTCCTCAACGAATTAGTTCCTCCATAGGACTTTGACTAAGGCTATATCTTTGGTTCTCAATTTACGAATATGACGACCAAGGATTTGGACCAGGATTTGTTCTTAGGTCAAACTTTCCTTCACTCCGATGCTCTCTGTAGGGATTACCAAGTTAGGATCTTCTAGACATTCCTTCAACATCGATACATGGAACACCGGATGAATACCATCTAACTCAAAAGGTAACTCTAATTATTGGCAATCTTCCTAATCCTCTTCAAAATCTAATAGGTTCCAATATAGTATGGACTCAATTTACCCTTCCTCCCAAATTGCATGACACCTTTCATAGGTGACACTTTCAAATATACCTAGTTATTCACCTCAAACTCCAAATCTCCCCTCCTTAAATAAGTGTAGGATTTTTGGCAACTCTGTTGAGTCTTTAACCTCGCTTTGCTGAGCTTAACCTTCTCTATAGTTTCATGGACAAGGTCAGTCCCAATCAACTCCACTTCCTTAACCTCGAATCACCTAATTGGTGATCTACATCTCCACCTATACAAAGCTTTGTAGGGATCCATCTGAATGCTTGCTTGATAACCATTGTTATATGAAAACCTAATTAATGGTAAGTGAGCATCCAAAATTACCCTTGAAATCAAGAACACAAGCTCTTAACATATCTTCGAACGTCTGAATTGTATGCTCTACCTAACTATTAATCTATGGATGGAAGGTTGTGCTCAAATTCACTTTTATACCCATTCCTTTCTGGAATGATCTCCAAAATTGGGAGGTGAATTGAGCTCCTCTACCTGAGATAATGAACAAAGAAACTCCATGTAATATCATAATATATTGTATGTATATCTTGGCATACTCCTCCGCAGTGTTAGTTGTCTTAACTTCTAAGAAATGAGTGGATGTAGTCATCCTATCCACAATCACCCATATCAAATCATACTGCTTTTGAGACTTTGGTAGGCCAGTAATGAAGTCCATATTGATCATCTCCCACTTTCATTCTAGAATCTCAAAGTTCTGAGCTAATCCACACAACATTTGGTGCTCAACTTTCACTTACTGATAGTTTGGGTACTTAGAAACAAATTCAATAATATCCCACTTTATTCCACTCCACCAATAGACTTCTCTCAAGTCATGGTACATTTTGGTTGGGCCTGGATAAATGAAATACCTAGTGTTATGATCTTTAACCACGATTCTATCTCAAATGCCATCAATGTCTGGAACGCACAATCTACTTGTCACGACCCAACCTCGTGGGCCGTGGCTAGTGCCCGATTGGGGCACCTGAACAACGCTACTAAGCCAAACTCAGAATATATTCATTATATCATTTACAGAAATTTCAACAGAGTTTTCTCTATTTTACTGACTAGCCACCTGAAAACAAAAGGTTCCAACAGATAGAATCAACAGATCAACAGACATATCCATATATATAGGCGGGCTGACAAGGTCACCGTTGCGGTTAAACCGCCCAACAAACACAGCATACAAACGTACTATACAGACTGTCTAAAATATCTCCTATACTCAACATACAACATAATATACAAATAGACTGACATAACCCATGCTCACAGGAGTCCACAGACCTCTATACCAACATACAGACTCATAAGACGGGACAGGGCCCTGTCGTACCCAGAAATGAATATAGTACAGAGTAATAACATAGCAAGAATACCAAAACAGCTCCAAAGCAAAGGAGCTCTTCAAATTGTAAGCTGGGGGTCCTAAGCTGGTGGCCCGCTACTCTGTGTGTCTGTACCTGCGGGCATGAAATGCAGCCCTCGACGAAAGGGGGTCAGTATGAAATACATACCGAATATGTAAAGTAGAATGTAAAAAATATAAGTCAAACAAACAATATACCTGTGACT
>DF364775.1:8592-26177 GCA_000787875.1 Solanum virginianum | reverse complement strand
CTTCTCAGTCATTCTTCTTTACGTGAAATCATCGAAAAAATTCTCTCTCTTGTCAATACATCTCCCAAATTCGCAATTTCAAATAGGCAACAATTCGTCTATTTAGTCATTTTGGGTTAGTATGTCTTCAAACAATGCAACTGCTTGTTTACCATGTTGTGTGATATTTTGCATTATTATTATGAACAAGGACTAACTTTTTGCCTTTTAAGTTATTTTCATTTGACAGGTAATTTAGAATTGGTCTGTGTTGATAAAGCTGTCCGATTATCATTACCAAAGGTCCATTGGAAAGGAAAATGACCAACCACAATGATGATACAAGCTTGAATGAAATGACCGTGACAGATCTCACTACCGCACAGCAGAATGAATTGATTGCACAATTGATGCAACAAATAGCTGAAATGAAAAGAACTCAGGAGCTAGCAAATTTGGCCATCACTACTAATCTTCCAGGGCTAGACCACGAGAGGCATCCAGTTCATTTTCCTTCTCCTGATTTAGCTCATCAACCTGTCCCCATCTCCTCAAATTCGCCAATTACTCCTGTTCAAGCTTCCCCTGCCATCAACTCAGTTGTTCCCGACGTAGGGCCTTCTAATGCTTTTTCCCAAAATCCAAATAATGCACAAGCTGGCAATTTCTCTTACATTGCCCCTACTATCCGACCCAAAATCCAAGCTCCAGATAAATACAACCTACCCACCACTCAAACTATGCCTCCTAAAATCCCTTTTCATATCCCAATTTTTAGCAATCCACATATTCCTCAATCCACTTACCCTGAGGTTGATCACTATCAGGAGAAGGAGAAAGAAGGGAAGGCCAAAGAGGAAATGGCCAAATTGGATATGAGAGAAGAAATCGCAAAGGCAATGAAGCAGTTTCAATACACACCCGATGCTACAGGATTGAACTATGAGGACTTATGCATTCACCCAGAGCTGAACCTTCCAGAAGGGTTTAAAATACCGAAGTTCGATGCCTTCAATGGGAGCGGAAACCCTCTAGCCCATTTAAGAGCATACTGTGATCAGATGGTGGGTGTCGGAAAAAATGAGGCATTGCTGATGCGGCTATTCAGTCGGAGTCTAAGTGGAGAAGCCCTGGAATGGTTTACTTCTCAAGAGATAAACCAATGGGCCAATTGGAGTGCCATGGCGAAAGATTTCGTCGAAACTTTTGCTTACAATGTTGAGATTGTGCCGGATCGGTACTCTTTGGAGAAAATTAAGCAGAAGTCAACCGAAACCTATCGAGAGTATGCTTACAGGTGGAGGAAGAATGCCGCCAGAGTGCGTCCTCCTATGTCTGAAAAGGAGATTATCGAGGTGTTTGTACGCTCCCAAGAGCCAGAGTTTTATGAAAGGATGATGCTGCTTGTTGGAGCAAAGTTTGCAGACGTTGTTAAAATTGGTGAGAATATCGAGGACGGACTCAAAATGGGCAAAATCAACTCGCATATCAAATTCGGTTAGGACGTCTGGAATGTTGAAGAGAAAGAACGAAGATGTGTCAGCTATCTCCGGCATACAAGGCAAAGGGAGAACCCCTAGTAGCCATCCCAGAATATCCACACAAGGCAAAAGGAGAACCCCTAGTAGCCACCCCAGAAAATCCATACCCCTTCGAGTCCATTTTCAATCTACCCCATTATATCGTCCTCGTCTCTATTATCAACCCGCACAATATCCAAACTACCAGTCTCCATCGCCAATTTGCTCATATGTCCAGCCGACTTATCAGAATCCCTCTACCAGCTACCCAACCCAACAGTCAAATTACCAAACGCCGTCATACCAGACTCCGGCACTATCCCGTCAAAATCATCCCAATTACCATCAAATGCCCCCTCCTCCACGAAATAACTATAATCCTCCCCGTCTAAATGCAGATAAAAGACCCCCTAGGGTGTTCACTCCACTTGCCGAAAGCCGGACAAAGCTGTTCGAAAGATTGTCAGCAGCAGGACTAATTCAGCCTGTCCCTCCGAGAGCCATGGATGTCAATTCTCGTTTCTTCAGGGGTGACCAAACTTGTGCATATCACTCTAACAGCGTTGGGCATGACACTGAAGATTGCCTCAACCTGAAGCATAGAATCCAAGACTTGATTGATCGTGACGTGGTTGTTCTTCGAACTGTCGATCCAAATGTCAACAAGAATCCTTTGCCCGATCATGGAGAAAACACAACTGGTATGATTGAGGGAGAAGAAGATTGGTGTATAGTTGAAAGTGGCGTCCCTAGGTATCATTAGAGATCAGATACTGATTGATGGCTGAACATTGGAGCCACCACCATTTTGTTATGACGTGTTTGGACTTAGCACAAATATCGCCCATCGCAATTTGACGATTAAATCATATGCTGTCAAAAGAAGCTGCGTCTAGAAATCCAGAGTTTTCTTTTACTTTTTTCCTGTAATTGCACAATTTGCTTGTAATCATTTCTATTTTTGTAATGAACTATGTTTGACCTGAATTCTCAAGAATGAGATACGTAGGCGGCCTATTTCGGCCTCGGTCATTTACTTTTTTGAAACTTTTCCATCTTTTTCTACCCTCCCAAGCGGGGAACTACGTTTGACCTGATTCCTGCTCCAACGGGATACGTAGGCACCACAACGGCTCGGTCATACTCTCAAAAAGGAAACTAGATAGAATTTTTTAGAGAAACTCAAAAATTCATAACAAAGAAATCTATCTTCAACCAATCGAAGTTCAGAACCTTCAACTGGGACAAATTTTTTGAGAAAGATCTCAAAAAATTCTCAAAACGTTGCTAACAAGCTGTCAATCCCTGACAACATCTAAACTGGGACAGAAATTTTGAGGTTGCCCTCAAAATTTCGCTACAAATCTAAAAAGCCGGATCAGAAATTCAAAGACAACTGAGAAGAAGGGAGATCAAAAGCACTTCATCGGGATAAGATGAGCAGCAGACAGTCGAAATCAGCACAGATCAATTCACTTTGAAACAAATTATTTTTCTTTGGATGTAGAAACTAAAGTCACAATACGAGGAGCAAACAATTTAGTTCATTTTGAAACTAAGCATTTTTCTTTGGATGCAGGAACTAAACTCACAAGACGAAGAGCAAATAATTTAGTTCATTTTGAAACTAAGCATTATTCTTTAGATGCAGGAACTAAATTCACAAGACTAGGAGCAAATAATTTAGTTCGTTTCGAAACTAAGCATTTTTCTTTGAATGCAGGAACTAAAGTAGCAAGACCTCTTTGGACCCACAGTGGGACAAAATGAGGAGCCAACAATTGAAGAGTCAACACAAATCAGTTCGCTTTGAAACTAAGTATTTTTCTTCGGATGCAGGAACTGAAATTGCAAGATATCTTTGGACCCACAGAGGCCCTATAAGACGATTTGGTGCAAGGGCCAAGATTGACATGTCGTCCAGACCAACACAAGCTGGATAACTACAGAGAACTTCTATATTTACTCATTACTCTTTTCAATTTCAGAAGTCTCTCAGTCTATTATGAGTTTTAACACATTTTTTAATGCAAATAACTCGACACAGTGGCCAAGATCGCTGAGGCATAGATTGTTCTGCCTCACTCAAATCCACAACAACTCATCTTGTTGGGTATCGCAGAAAGAGGTTATTTTATCTTTACAGTTGCGCATAGAGCACTATTCTATTTCCTGTTGACGATCTAGGAAACCATATTTCATTGCCGATCCAGGCGATATTTACTTGCCGAAAGGTTCATATATCATACATCACGGTGAGTACATATTATGAATTACAGAGAGTACACCATTGGTGAATCTTACTTTCCACTGGTTGGAAAAAATACAAAGGTGAGTATATATTATGAATTACGGAGAGTACATCATTTCTTACTTTCCACTAACTAAATACATCACGGTGAGTACATATTATGAATTACGGAGAGTACACCATTTGTGAGGTCTATCTTACTTTCCACTAGCTGAAAAAAATACATCACGGTGAGTACATATTATGAATTACGGAGAGTACATCATTGGTGAGGTTTATCTTACTTTCCACTGGTTGGAAAAAATACATCATGGTGAGTACATATTATGAATTACGGAGAGTACATCATTGGTGAGGTCTATCTTACTTTCCACTTGTTGGAAAAAATACATCACGGTGAGTACATATTATGAATTATGGAGAGTACATCATTGGTGAGGTTTATCTTACTTTCCACTTGATGGAAAAAATACATAATTTCATGCATCGCGATGAGTACATTATTTCATACATGGCGATGAGTACATCATATCATGTATTGCGGAGAGTACATCATCGGTGAGGTCTGCATTACTTTTCACTTGATAGAAAATACATTATTTCATGCATCGCGGTGAGTGCATCATTTCATGCATTGCGGTGAGTATATCATACCATGCATTGCGGAGAGTACATCATTGGTGAGGTCTATCGTGCATCACGGTGAGTCATTATCATGCATCGTAGAGAGTCATGGAGAGGATCATATATTGTGCATCACTGTGAGTCATTGAAAAGATTATTTGCCTTCAAGAAGACTATTTTATTCCAATTGCAAAGATGACCATTATATATCCATTGCCAAGAAGATTATTTTCAGTTGCCGATGCAGAGCCATTATATGTTTATTGCCGCCAGAAGACTATTCTATTTGCCAATTATTCATTGCCTCCAAGAAGACTATTTTATTACAGCTGCCAAGAGAGACATTATATATCCATTGCCAAGAATGCTATTTTATTCCAATTCTAATATGGTAAGCAACACCAACTCTAATCAAGTTATAATTTTACTAACATTTTATTTTAGTCATGACGGGAGCATCCAAAAGGATGAATTCTCAAAGTACACCACAGGTGTGGACGTCATCAAGTAGGATGTAGCACAACGTGGAACGTTTTCTTAGCAGCGAACTGGGACATAGTTTGAAATAGGGTGTCAAACCTTTCGGACACGAGCTGGGTCAAAACTTTCATACATGAGCTAAAAAGCGACTACAACCATAATCCAACCACACCCCTGTCAGAAGGCATGTGGGATTTTCTGTAAGTCCGTCAATTTTCAGTTTCTCATCCGGGTGATCTCAACTCTCACCGGAGCCAATCTTCCAATCCGAGTGACAATATACCAAGAGTTTTGAAATTATGTCCATGTAAGTTCTTAATTATGGGTGTGAAGTGCACCACATTTATGATTAAGAGGTTGCAAGCCTCTTTTCATAATTCAATCCGTTTGTCACTCCTCCTTAACCAGAGGTCATCTCAAAATAATGAATTTCCTCTTCAAGCGATAGAGTCAAACTACAAGAAGCCTAATTCCTAAGTCTAAGGATATGTAGGCAGGCTCAAGTTTGAAAACTCGGCTGCATTCCAACACCAACCCCTCAAATCTTATTCCCGAGCTTCCTAATTGCTCCATAATTCGCTATTGGGATAGCTTTTGAGTTCTTTCAAACTCGTGCATAAAATCAAGCGTCTGAACTACAAGTGGCCTGAATTCTCATGCAACCTAAGATATGTAGGAAACTAGAACTAGGGTCCGGCCATAATTCTTCAAAGTCCGCACCATAGTTTTTCAAAAGATGTGGTCGGCTAAAAATTAGGTTAGTCAAGTTTCTTTGTCCACGATCTCTTTCATCGATCATATCCAAAGAAAGGGATAATTGTTGACACCGAATTTTTTCTGTCCACATCACAAATTACCCAATTTATTTAATTTTAACAATTTTTGAAATATTTGTCCATTTCATAAAAAAAACAAAAATTTGGGCGCGTGAGGGCCACGCGCCCCTAATTTCTTCCACTTTCACGCCTAATTCCCCATTTTCCCTATTCATCTTCATCTTCTCCAAATGGAGAAGAGAAAATCAGAAAACCCTCAACCAGTCATCGCCGACGCCACACGTCCAATCCCTCCCCATCGTCACGCTCACCTCCTTCTCTCTCATGCTCACACGTGCACGCTCCTCTCTCACCTGACAACCCCTCAACGGTCAACCGATAAAACCTGAAAAGTGCGGTGCTTCGTAAACCTTATCCACGCATAGCATCGGCCCTCTCCCATACCTCTGTCAGCTGCCAAATCACACACCCCCATAACCTTTTGTCCCTCAAGCGTGCCTCTTTTGGTCCAATCGATCGTTTTTCCCAAATTAAAAATCCTATTTTATTTTCCATATATACTTCTTCTGCAGTTCAAAGCGGGGGGCGGCGATCAAAAAGTTCAAAAACCTCTGCAAGATTTGAGATTTTTCATAGCCATTATTGATTTCGAAAAGCTCAATATAGTTCTCAGACCTTCGAATCGATTGCCGATAAATTCATTCTAGTTTTGAAAGTGTTGAAGTCAAGGATTCTTGATTTGAAGTTGTCAATTTCTCAAACTCTAGTGGTATCGAAATTGACTTCGAGCTCGTCATCCCAGTTCCTGCTCCAAAAAAGGTAATACTTTAATCTTGTTCTCCATTATCTTGTTTGAATGTGGGGATGCGGTATGAAAATAAAAAATATTTTTGTGATGTTTTGATGCCATTACCTTCACTGTCTGTCATGATGATTTATGTAGTTGTAGAACTAGGATTAATGTTAACCTCGTTTTTCCCTGCTCGATGTCCTGCTGTTTTCATCTATTCTAAAACTCTTTCCAGTTAAATAAAGTTCTTTCTTATGTCCTCATTCCTTCCATTTCAGTGTGTTAACTGTTAGACCTTTGATGTGAGTTATAGACTTTGGTCGAGATAGTCTTAAATCTACAAGTATATGTTGCCTTCATTTCAGTTCCTGATCCAGATTTGCCCCCCCCCCCCTACTTGAGTTGTGTCTATGCTCTAATTGTGCGTCGAGCTTCCTTTTTAGCTTGATGTTAACTGGTATGCTTTCGTCTGACTGTTGTTATGTATTATATGTTTGAGTTTCATATCATATTTGGTTTAGCGAGAAAAGATTAGTCCATAGCGAGTCTGTCTGGTTCTGGTTTCTAAATTGTTATCGGTGTTTTGAAGTGTCATTTGTTTAGTTTTCTGGCCATGGTTGCTTCTCATAAATTGATTGGCTTATCTTTGAATCTGGTTATGGTGGCTATGTGGTCGCTCAAATAAAACTCTGTTAGTATACATGTATGCTTCAAATGACAAGCTTTTGATTCTATATGTTGGCTCAGATTCACTAATACAAAAATTGCTTCAGTGTTTGCCTTAGTTCTCTTACGAATCGAATGTTATTGGATGAATATCACTACTTTGCTTTACTGAATGCGTCTTCAGTTCACATGTATGATTCTTGGATCCTATATTCCTTCTACTCAGTAATCATTTAAACAAGATTTTGCTCGAAAATGGTTTGTCTTCATTCATGTTCTGTGTTGTCATGCTTCATTTTGGAACCTACTTACCCAAATTTGTTAATCCTAAAAGATGAAATGTTGGCAGTAGCTACTGTTGCATAAAGACAGTCAGATTCCATTCATCTTAGCAGTAGTTTTCTTTTGAACCTCATCTTGCATTTCCTTGGGCCACGGAGGCCCAAACCTCCTCTTTCGGTTCTGCCCAGCATGGAATCAACCCAGAAGAACTGCAGCGAGGATCTAAACGGGCTAAGACCCCAAACTCTAGTTTTTCTCCCTTTACTTTATTTGTGTATTTTATTTACATTTATTTGGATGCTACCTTTTGTTTTATTTAATTCCCCATGTTGGCCATTTATGTTAATCCCTATTTTTGTGCATTAGGATTATTTCTATAAAGTGAAAAACTCGTCACAAAAAATAAGTTAAGTCAAGTCAATATTTTCAAGTTAAATCAATTTTTTAAGTTACGTTAATATTTTCAAATTAAGTCAACTTTAGTTAAAAATTTTCAAGTATTAGTCAATTGTATCAAATTCAGTCAATTATTGCAAAATGCAATCAACTCTTTCCAAAATCGAGTCAACTTCTTTCAAATTCAGTCAATATTTTCAAATCAAGTCAAATCTTTCAAAAGTTAGTTAAATTGTTTAATCGCCGGTTGACCGCATGTTAGCGGTCATTTTGAGTGATTAATTTCTTCTCAAAGTGGAAATTGAACCCTTACCCATTTTTCTCTGAAATTTTAAAGCTTTTCTGTTAGGTTTTAGAATTTAATCGGTTTCCTAATTATCCTTAAAATTAAGTGGCGACTCTGTTTTCTTTCAATTTTCGGGAATTTGATTCGTCCTTAAATCAATTGGGCTCCGAATCTCATTTTCGAGAGAAAGTCGGATATTTTTCGGGATAACAATATCTATTTAATAACAAGTATTATTTATGTATAATTTTAAAATTGATACAACACATATGTGTAAAACACATTCATTAAACTAGTATAGAAAAAAATTATTACAAATAAAAGAAAGATGACTTTGTTAATAATTTTCTATAGTTAAGTGATCTGAGTAATAGATTCTGAACGGAAGTTGTTTTTTTTCCCATTGGTTTCAAATTATTTTTTCCTATTTTCCTTTTTTGTTCGTTTAAAAAAAAAATCTTTTCAGTTCTAACATGATATGTTCAGACTACAAAAGTAAAAAATATTTTGATATGTTTGATATATGACAAATTTATAATTACAAGTTCCAATTTTTTTTTTTTATTTTCTTAATTATGTCAAGTTAAAACATGACAAATAATGAAAATAGAGGAGTATTAAAATACCTAAATCAGGCTTCTCAAATAATAAACAATGTAGAGTTCTTCATTTAAAGTACTCTTGTTGTTAATTTCTGTACAGGTAATTATTTTTGAAGGATTCAATATGCACTCATCGATAATTTTTAAGGAGTTCGAGCATGATAGACTATTTGTATGATGAAAAGAAATGGGACTCTCATTTTCATTAATAACCTTGAGGACCTACTAATATAGGACATAGGCAATTTATCCACACATAATAATAGTAACTAGTATTGCTTCACATTTTCCAGGACAAAACAAAGTTTTTCCCTAATGGCAATTCTAGTCCATGAATATCCATCATCATACTCTTTCTCTTATCTACTTCATCATCCAAATTGTCTATATACTTGTGTTCTGCTGTTCTATACTTCACTTTTGAAGTATCTTCGATCGATTGTCCATCGACGTTTATTTCAAAAGCTCCATCAGTGCCATTTGTGCCTAAAACTATGACCTTCTCAATGAACCATCCCTTATCCAATGCAAACTTGCTTTCTTGAACTTCTGACCATAACTTCACTGTTCCATTACTTGCTGTTGCATGGAAATCGATATAAGTTGAGTGCCCGTTTTCTAGTTTCATCTCAGGAAGCTCATCATCGTCGAGGAAAAGATTTCCTTTAGCTTCTATAGCAGTCGTCCCTGATGGCAAGGTCACTATGAGGGTATAAGGTGTCATTCTTGCTTCTTTTGATATCATCCCACCGCGCTGCATTGGTATTATGGCATTTTGGTACAAATGTACATTGATGACATTAAGAGGCGCGTCTAGTGTGAGGTAATGTAGGTCTTTTGTGACTATCGCCTGTGTCATATCGAATAAACTGTACCATGTCCCCGGAGGAAACAGAGCTTTCACCTCTGTTTTCCCCTGATCTAGCACCGGTGAGACCATGACGCTGCTTCCTACCAAAAATTGTGTGCTCACGTCGTAAAGGTCTGGTAGATTTGGGAAAGAGAAGAAGAGGGGACGAGCAATTGGCGCGCCAGTAGTATGTGCCTCGTAGTTCAAAGTATAGAAATATGGTAGTAACTTGTATCTCATTCCCAATGCATTTCGCGCAGACTCAGCCACACTCTCCCATTGGTAAAGCTCTTGCCTTGGGGAATAGTAGTTGGCGTGATCCCTTGAGAATGGATAGAACGCGCCAACTTCAATCCAACGGTTACAAAGCTCCTCCGTAGGTGCTGGATAGAATCCACATATATCTGCACCAACCATAGGAACACCAAATAAGCCAAAATTCAACACTGTAGATATTGAATATCTTAAATCATCCCAAGTTGCTCTGTTATCCCCTGTCCAATGTGCAGCATAATGCCCCGAACCAACAAACGTTGAACGAGACAATATAAAAGGACGCTTCCCCTCGAGTCCTTGAAGAGCCTTGTGAGTTGCAATGGACTGAGAAAACCCGTAAAGGCTATGAGCATCATATTCCCTAACTCCATTATAATGAACCGCGCTAGTCGCTATGGTCTTGTAACCAACTGGTGCTTGTATTCCAGTAGCATTAATCTTATAAGGCGGATCATCCCATCTGGTATTCATTACGTTCTTGCAATCCAGGCAACATTCCCAACCCGGACCGGTGCCATTAGGACATATCCTGCCTTCAGGGATGGTGCACAAACCGGAACAAAAGTTGGAAACTTCATTCATGTCAATCCAGAGTCCATCAACAGGGACAAGTTCGCGGAACCTCCTGATTTCATCACCCCACCACTCAACAGTCTTCGGATTGAGAAAATCGGGGAAATTGACAGCACCAGGCCAGACTTGAGCTAAATAAGGCTTGCCTTCATATTTGATGAAGACATCATTGGCTATACCTCTTTGGTGAACGCCGTAAGTGTTGTTAACGCTGATTCCAGGATCAACGATGACAACATACTTCATGCCACGGGCATGAATTTTGTCCAAGAATGCTAGCAAATTCGGACGAGGGTAGTTGACAGGATTGAGTGTGAAATCTTTTTTACCATCCATGTGATCATCATCATTCCAGATAACATCAAGAGGGATATTGGCTTTGTTGTACTTCTCAACAACATCCTCAATTACTGATAAATTGTGGTAACCCCATCTGCATTGATGGAATCCTGTAGCAATCCATAAGAAGGATACAGTTTTAACTTTAAAAAAATCTATACAATGAGATATTAATAACAACATTTAGTAACGGTTATTCACTTTCCAATTAGAAGGTAACCGTAAGTGTTAAGTATTGAGTAACTCGTTATAACATCTTAAATTAATATGGTTAAATAGTTATATTTTATATAATTACACGACATAACCTCAGTTATGTGACCTGGAGGGGAGGAGAGAGACGAGCGACATCAAGAGAGGGAGGAAAGAGACAAATTGTATATGTATATTTGTCAAATTGTATGTGTATATCTGTCAAATAATTGTATATGTGTAACTAATATACATATGTATTTTATATATTTGGCAAGCGAGATTGAGAGAAGGAGGAGAGAGGCGAGCGAGAAAGGACGGAGAGTGGAGAGAGGCGAATTGTATATGTATATTTGTCGAATTGACTACATATATCTGTCAAAATAATTGTATATATATAGTTGGTATACATATGTAATTATATATCTGAGAAGAAATTGCACACGGAGAGAGGAGAGAGGAGAGAGAGAGGAAGAGGAGAGAGAGGGGGGAAGAGGAGAGAGAACAAAACTCTAATTATAGCAATAAAACTAAAACTATAACTATAAATTGAAATTTTTTCAAACTATAATTATATAACGTAAATACATATCATATGTTTGTCTAGTTATGCTATTATTATTATTTTTTAACCTTAAAAATGAAATCATGACCTTCCTATTCAATAATCCATGGGAGAATATTTTTCTTGGAATAAGAGTGTGTACATATTATATTTCCTAGTATATAACTGATAAATCAATCATTGAGATTATCCAAAATCTTAGTAATTCAATTAATTCATTATCCGAATTTTTTCTTATTAGTAAAGATTTAATTTTCCATTTATAATTTTCATGCCCATTTTTCTTTCCCTACCTATCCCAATATAATAGTTTTTTTTCCTAAAAAAAAAAAGAACAAGAGATGCTCCACGTGCTCTCAATATTCTTACCTTATGAGGAGCAACAAAAGACCTGGTCCCATAGAAAAGGACAATTTTATTTAGGAAAATAACGCCAATAATAGACAAAAATTGAACAGTGTTTTTGTTTTGTCCATAACACGGGTTCTAACTAATATTCAGAAAAAACCACAGAGACAAAATTTGTTGAATGCCAACTCACGGGTCCTAATCAAGACAAACCCTATTTAATTACAAATGTACAGATTCAAAATTTAAATATATTGAATACTGATTAAGAATGTAAATTTAATACGTACAATATTTGTATTCTTTAATTTGACTATAATTTGAGAGATGTACCAACAAAACATGCAAATATTAAAGAGTAACATCATATATACACAAGTCACAATACATAATTGTATTCTTTAAGTTGAATTCAGTTTATATTTATGCACTTTTAACATTTTGTATATATAAGTACGCACTTAAGTTTGTATAAAGTTGAACAAGTAAACACACATATCTTATGTGATAAAAATACAAGTTCATGTTGTGTAGGACACGTTTGTCTACTTATTTAACTTTATACAAATTTAAATATTTACTTACAACAACATACCTAGTAAAGTCTCACAAGTAGGGTCTGGAGAGGGTAAAATGTATGCAGACCTTACCACTACCTCATAGAGATAGAGAGACTGTTTTTGAAAGACCCTCGTCTAAAAAATATCATCCCTAAAAGCAGAAAAAAAAGGGCAAACCCAGTGCACTAAGCTCCCGCTATGCGTAGAGGTAGAGAGTGTTTCCGAAAGACTCTCATCTCAAAAATATCATCCCTAAAAGTAGAAAAAAGGGCAAGTCCAGTACACTAATCTCCCGCCATGCGTAGGATCCGAAGAAGGATCCAACCACAAAATTAAAAAATGTAATATCAATTAAGATCAAATTAAAGGTCGCCGCGGCCTCAATGCAAATACATTAAAGAAAGATGAGAGAATTTCAAACTTACCAAAAGACCAATAAGGCATTGGAGCAGGCCTTCCTATGAATGAAGTATACTGATCAACAACATCAAGAGGTGTTGGCCCAGAAAAGAAGTAAAAGTCCAAAACACCCCCAATGACTTTGTATGTCAAAGAATCTCCCTTGTATAACACATCCATCCCATTGCTGTTTAGTAACAAAACAGCATGAGCATTTGCCACTCCATTCACATTCCTTAAATCCATATACATAGGGTGTGATCCATACAAATCCATATTCAAATTAACAGCTGGTTGATCTGTGGTGTACAATGTGTAAGGGTCATTTGGGTAAATTTTAATCCCATGGGGTTGTGTATTTTCACCTAGGCCATATAAAGAAGCACTTTGGGGCAATTTTGTTGATATTTCAAGATATTGATCTTTGAAAACCAAATTGCTATATGAATCTGAATCATCAGAGCTTGAATTGAAAAGGGTATCTCCATTTGATTTTCTTTTCACACAAAAACTAAAAGGGTCATTTTTGTAAATGAATATTAACTCATTTCCCGAATATTTTGACTCTGCTACGGATGAAAAAAGATTCTTTCTTGATTTACCAACATTTTGTTTCAATGATGGGGGTGTTTCTCTTTGTAATAAGTTGTAAGGAACTTCCCATCTTTGCTCTTCTACGTTGGTTATATGAATTCTCAAACGATCATCTGTCTCATGCCTGGATAATAATCACAAAATTGACATAAAGATTCAATTTTTTTTTCCTTTTAAGAACGATGTTCATGTCTGAATAATTATTACAAAATTAACACAAATATTTGAAAAAACAAGCAAATCAAGAATGATGTTCATGTTTAGATAATAATCACAAAATCAACATAAATATTAAAAAAAAATCAGAATGATGTTCATGTCTGGATAATAATCACAAAATTAGCAGAAAGATTTAACTATTATTTTTTCAATAATGATGTTCATGTCTAGATAATAATCACAATAAATGATGTTTATGTCTGGATAAAAACAAAATTGACATAAAGTCAATTTTATTTTTCAAGAATATTGATGTTCATGTCTGGATAGTAATCACAAACTTAACATAAAGATTCAATTTTTTTTTTCTTTTCAAAAATGATGTTCATGCAAGTCTAATAAATGATAGTATTTTTTTCAAGTTAACAAGGGGAAAACTTACTTAACATAGAGTTTCAAATGAGGAATATCTGGTCCATAAATATTGTTCTTCTCTTTGACTTGAAGGTGACCTATGAGGCCTCCATTTGGTGATTTTTCTATGGAGATCAACTTGTAACCTTGGCCAATCTTGGTTTGTGTAGTGGACATAAAATCAACACTAACTATACATAGAATCAAGATTAGTATAGGAGATGATGATAAGAAGGAAGAGAAAAACATGATTTTGTAGTGAAAGAAACCAACTAGCAAGGGCCCTCAATGTGGCACTTTATAATATTGAATCTTTGAGGGTTTTGGGATTTTTATATATAAGGCAAACTTTTTTTGGCACTATTTGTGTATTTTAAAAAATTATTTTAGGATAAGAAGGGATAATATATATATCTTATTTCCTAGATTTCTAATTACCTATTATGGGTACTGTTTGTAGTGGTTAACTTGGTAATTTATTAAAAGAATTGAAAGTTAACCTAATATATGTTCATCTAATTGTTTAAAATAAAAATATCTATGGATATATATAACTATAAAAGAATAATTACCTAATTACACTCCTTTATTTATCATATTTTTCATTATTCTCACTCATTTTTAAAAAATTTCAAAAATCCCTTCTTTCCATCTAGATACATTAATTCAGTAATTCCAATACATTAATTCAGTAATTCAGATACATTAATTCGAATGTTTTAAATATTACCTGTTGATACTTAAATTTATATTTCATATATAAGGCAAACTTTTTTTTGGCACTATTTGTGTATTTTAAAAAACTACTTTAGAATAAGAAGGGATAATATATATATATATATATATATATATATATATATATATATATATCTTATTTTCTTTTTCAAACTCTATATATACATAAAAAAAATAATGTCACATAAAATATATATATATATATATATATATATATATATATATATATATATATATCTTATTTTCTAGATTACTAATTACCTATTATGGATATTATTTGTAGTGGTTAACTTGGTAATTTATTAAAAGAATTGAAAATTAACCTAATATATGCTCATCTAATTGTTTAAAATAAAAATATCCATGGATATATGTCACGTCCCGAGCCTACACCCTGGACGTGGCTGGCACTCGAAAATCATTTCTGGTCCCAAGTGAACCACTTGACCTGGCTACTTACTCAGCGGAAGACTTATTAATAGTGGAAAAGGCTATTAAAGCATCAAACTAACTCATGAATAGACTGAATAACTGAATGTAAAGTCATAAATACTGTCTGAATAAACTAGAAATTAAATACTGACTCATAGTCCATGGAACCTCTACTACAACTGTCTGAAGAGACTATTGGGACAGGCCCTAAGTAGCCAAAGCAAAAAAAAAAAAGACTGAAATGTAATAATATAAACTAGGGGCCTAGGGCTAAGAAGAGGCATCACCAAGAGTCTAAAAGCTGGCAGGTTCTCAACGAAGCAGCTGCTGAGGAACTCTGTCACCTGCGTCTGCATCAGAATTCATAAAGAAAATAACAATAATCATAAAGACTTGTATGCTAAAATCAACATGCTGAAAATAATATGTTGAAACTGATGAGTAAAATATAGTCTCTTAGCTTCGGGAGTTTCTCTAATCGACAACCACCACTATGAATTTCGTGGTGATACAGCGTCTTGCCCACGCTGCCAAAGTCATCCCGTACTTTGCCGGGGTAGGGGACAAATAACTATGGGAGTGGATCCATCCCAAATCTGGACCATCTTAGTGGCTAAAGAGGAAGGTACCGTAGTACAATCCTATCCTACGTTGGCTATATAGTTTATGAGTTCGAGTAATTTATTCAACTCTCACATATATCGGTGCTCAATACTACTCCCAAAATGTTTTATATAACTCATAACTTTTAAAGAATGCATTCTTGAAATCTTATCTCTCGGGGACTTACCCCAGCTTTAACCTTTCTTGGCTTTCTCAATGAAATCTTTAACTTACTGATAATTAGAATTAACCCATGATCGAAAATATGCTAGATTTCTTGGTAATTTGTAAGGGTAAACATTTAAAACACATTCTTGAACTTAACTTAAAAGATGCTCAAACTAGTCTTTTCTTTTCTTGAATCAATATCAAGATTTTCAAGAAACTCAATAAATATAAACCTTGATCATAAATGAAAACAAACTTGATAACAACTCTCTAATTGGATCATATAGGGACCAAGAATTGTAACATTCATCAAGAATCTACGCACACGTAAAGAAACTTTACTAAAAATTCCACATACTTTTTCATAAATATGATCTCAACCAAACTTGAACTTCTGGAATAAAAACTAGATTAAAGTTTCTAAAATATTTTGAAAATAATACTTTTAGAGTGGCCTTACATACCTTGGAATGAGTTCTTGAGAAATTGAAAGGAAAATCTTAAATGCCCTAGTGTTCTTGAATCCTACGCTTGAGGTTCTAAGGAAGGGTTTCTTGTTTTTGAGAGAAAAATAGTGTAGGAATACGTTTTAAGAACTGTAAGTTCTTGAGAAGGTTTGCTTGCTTTTAGAGAATGAATGAAGAAAATAACGTTTTAGGGACTAAATATGACTTAAAAACGGATTGGTTTAGAATATGGGGTGTGGGAAAGGTCGATTTTACCCCTCCCCATTAAAAGAAGAAAAATGGGCCTGATTTACACTAGTGTCCGTCGCGCACTAGTGTTAGAAATCAAATTTTCGCAAAACTCAGCTTTTCGTCAAAATTCCGAAAAAAATAAGTGTAACTCTGCGTCGCGGAGAGGACGCGGACCATCACTGTTTCTGAACTTTTTTGAGAAAAATAATTCGCATTTTTTTGAGTTTTTGTCGTGTTACCATATATAACTATAAAAGAATAATTACTTAATTACACTCCTTTATTTATCATATTTTCTATTATTCCGATTCATTTTCAAAAATTCCTTCTTTCCATCTAGATACATTAATTCAGTAATTTGAATACATTAATTCTGATGTTTTAAATGTTACTTGTTGATATTTCAAAATTTTAATTAATTTTTATATCCAAAATTGAATTAATGTATCAGAATTATTGAATTAATGTAGAAGTACTAATATAAATGTAGAAGTATGGAGGCCCACTATGATATAAGAGATATATTTAGTATCAATAGATTTTTCTTTGAATATTTAGCTGCAATTGTGTTAATGCTATTGAATCCAGAGATGGTAAAGCATTTAGTGACATTTATAGAGTGTTGACTTTAAACCACATTTTTATTATTGCCATCAAATATACTATAACAAAATTATGTTATTGTCACAAAATAGTTCTTTTATAAGAAAAAAGAAAATCTTTTGAAGTAGTTGATCAATATATTATTTTTAAGATTTCAGTGTTCAATTCTATAAATTTGTATTTTACTTTAATTTAATGTGATATTTTATGCATTTTGAATTTTAAAATTTAATCACAGACTCAATTCAGCTTCTTGTTCCTGTTTGATGAATGTTAATGTTGTAGTTTTCCCTTTCCAAAAGTTGACACTAAAATTTGATATTTGACTGAAACTTGTATTGCATTATGTATCATTGTGAAATGAGAAAATTTACATGAAAATCCAGCCTAACTAAGTAGAGGCATCACCAAGAGTCTAAAAGCTG
>DF364776.1:1900-15590 GCA_000787875.1 Solanum virginianum | reverse complement strand
ATCAAAATCAACCATGTCCAACTCAACAAGATCACAAGGCAACATTTTATGTAATATACAAATGGGATAATTTCTAAAGACCTTTCTAGTAACAATAGATGGACATATAGGAGTAGAAAGCTCATATGATTCATGAAACAATTTGGGCTCAACATGGAACTTTTTGGCAATAAAGGGTAACAAAAGAAAGAGTGAGACCGAGATAAATCAAAGCATACATACGAAAATCAAAGAGTTTCACCTTACAAATAACAATGTCGGACACCTCATCAACTCCTTGCCTACCGCACAAACAATAAAACTAGTTGTGCCTTCGAGCATCATATTTTTAGCCACATCTCCCAAATAGGACCATATTAGCACCTTGTAGATGAACCTTTTTGCCGTTGTTATTATTCCAAAGGCAATCCATCACCTTATGCCCAACTTTCCCACAACAATAACATGTATTAGTATCCCTCAAATATGGGACGCTATGACCCCTACCATATTTTGGACACCCACCATTAAGAACCACACCCCTAGCACCTTTGGCCCTTAGAAAATCATTAGCAACTCTCTTATTAAACGTATGTGAAGACCCTTGGACTTGATGGAACCGACCACCCTTTTAGAATCTACCATCAAAATGGGCCCTTTTGGCCTCATGACTTCTCCTGTTTCTCTACTTCTCCTCTTCTATTTGCTTGGCATAGGTCATCAAACAAGACAAGTCAATATTACTAATCAACATCGCAAACCAACATTCCCCACTCACCAAGTTGAAAAAACCCATCACAAATTGGTTCATCCTAGACCTTAGGTCGGCCACCAAGTGAGAAGCATACTTAGAGAGTTGAGTAAACTTGAGGGCATACTCCTTCACACTTATAGGCCCTTATCTCAAATTCATAAATTCAACCAATTTAGCTCCCTAAGTTCAAGAGGAAAGAACTGATTAAGGAAAGCCACCTTGAACTCTTTCCAAAGCACCACATAATTGACTCCCTTCTCTTCCTTCCATTGTGTGAACCATATTTGTGCAACCCCCTTTAGTTGGTAAGACGCCAACTTTATCTTTTCCTCCGATCTAACTCCTATTATATCCAATACCTTATAGATCTCATCAATGACTCTTGAGGGTGCTCATTTATCTTTGACCCATAAAATTATGGGGGATTTATCCTTATGAAATATCTCACCTGAAAAGCCGGTATAGGAGCATGAGGGGCTTGGGCTACTTGGTTGGCTTGGTTAGCCATAACTTATGCAAGCAAAGTGAGAGCATCCTTGATGTCTTTCCGGGTGAGCTTCCCGGTGTTCCTAAAAGGGAGATATATTTTGGAATAAACCTCCTTCCCGATACTCAATCCATTTCTATTTCCCCTTACCATATATCCCCAGTGGAGTAGAAGGAGTTGTAGGAGCAATCGAGGGATTGTTTAGAGAAGGGTTCTATTAGGTCTAGCCAATCACCTTAGGGTGCACTAGTGTTGTTTGTGAAAGAAGGATGGCACTCTTACAATGTGCATTGATTATCGATAACTTAATTAGGTCGCCATAAAGAATAAGTATCCGCAGACATGCAAAAGTGGCACTCTTACAATGTGCATTGATTATCGATAACTTAATTAGGTCGCCATAAAGAATAAGTATCCTCTCCCAATAATTGATGATCTTTTTGACCAACTTCAAAGGGCGAGTCACTTCTCTAAGATTGATCTTCGGTTCGGGCACTATGAGTTTGTGGTTATGTCCTTCAGGTTGACTAATCCACTAACTATCTTCACAAATCTTATGAATAGGGTCTTTAAACCCTACCTTGATTTGTTTCTAGTGGTATTTATTGATGATATCTTGATCTATTACCATAATAAGGAGAAGCATGTGGATCACATGAGGATGGTGTTACAAGTCTTGAGGGAGGAGAAGTTGTATGCCAAATATGTAAAATATGAGTTTTTGTTGAAAAAGGTTGCCTTCATAGGTCATATGGTGTCAGGTGATGGCATCAAGGTGGATCATAAAAAGACGGAGGTAATTCAAAATTGGCCTAGACCTTTGACCACTTTAGATATTAGAAATTTCTTGCGTTTGGCGGGTTACTATCGGAGGTTTGTTAGTGGTTTCTCTTTTATTACTTCTCCCATGACTAAGTTGACCCAAAAGAAGGCAAAATTTGTGTGGACTAATGAGTGTGAAAAGAGTTTCCAAACTTTGAAAGATAAGCTTGTCTACGCTCCTATCTTGTCTCTACCGGAGGAGATGGAAGGGTTTGTTATGTATTATGATGCCTCAAGAATTTTTTTGGGTTATGTTTTGATGTAAAATAGTAAGGTGATAGCTTATGCCTGTAGATAATTTAAGGTGTATGACAAGAATTATCCTACCCATAATCTTAAATTGAATATCGTGGTATTTGCTTTAAAATATTTGGCGTCATTACTTATATGAGGTTCATGTTAATATGTTTACAGATCATAATAGTCTCCAATATGTGTTCACCCAAAAGACCTTAGCTTGAGATGACGAAGGTGGTTGGAACTTCTTAAAGATTATGATATGAGTGCGCATTATCACCCCGTTAAGGCTAATGTTGTGGTCTTGGGTGTTTATGGGTAGCCTAGCTTATGTTGATAGTTGTGGCAAGGAGGTGCCTAGAGAGGTTCATTGGTTGGCTAGATTGGGCATTAGGTTGGAAGAGGTTCATAATTGTATAGTTGTGGTTGTTGATGGTTCTAAATCTTATTTGATTTAAGAGGTGAAGGCAAAGCAAGACCTTGACCTCGCCTTGTTGGAGTTGAAGGCCTTGGTGAGAGATGGTAAGGTAGAGCTTTTCTCCCTATGGGGAGATGGTACCCATAGGTACCAAGGTAGGTTGTGTATGCGTAGTGTTGATGACTATACAGAGAGATTTGAGGGAAGTGTATTGGTGGGTGGTATGAAGAGAGACATTGCTAAGTATATATTAGGTTGTCATAATTGCCAACAAGTTAAAGTCGAGCATCAAAGGCTGGGTGGCCTAGCCAAAGACATAAAGATTCCTACTTGAAAGTGGGAGGAAATTAACATGGATTTTGTTGTTAGCTTGCTTAAGACTAGAAAGCATTTGAATATATTTGGGTTGTGGTTGATAGAATGACAAAGTCGGCTCATTTCCTACACATCAAAACTACATATGGTGCCAAAGATTATGCTAAATTGTATAATCATAGTTAGTTAGACTGCATAGGGTACCTTTGTGTATCATTTTAGATCGTGGTGCTCAATTTACTTATCCCTATTGGAGGTCCTTCCAAAGAGGTCTTGTTACCAAGGTAACACTTATTATGACCTTTCACCCTCAAATGGATGGCCAAGCCTAAATAACTATCCTAACTCTTGAGGATATGCTTAAGGATTCTTGAGTTATTGATGATCTATTGCATGACCTATGAGTCAAGTGACTTTATGATGATGAAAGTAATTAACTCTTGAGGATATGCTTAGAGCTTATGTTTTGAAGTTTAAGGGTAGTTGGGATAAACATCTTCCACTCATTGAATTTGTTTACAACAATAGTTATCGTTTGAGCATTGGTATGGCTCCTTTTGAGGCTCTTTGTGGAAGGCTTTTTAGATCTAAATTTGAGGTGGGGGAGATAGCTTTGTTAGGTCCAGATTTAGTATGGATGCCATGGAGAAGGTGAGATTGATTAGGGATATAGTGAAAATAGCCAAAATTAGACAAAAAATCCTATGCCAATATGAGGAGAAGGGATTTGAATTTAAGGTTGCTGATAGGTATATTTGAAGGTCTCACCCATGAAATGTGTGACTTGTTTTTGTAAAAAGGGTAAATTGAGTCCAAGATTTGTAGGTCCTTATAGATTATTGAGGAAGATTGCTAAGGTGGCCTGCAAAAATTGGGTTCATTTTGGTAAAAAGAGTAAATTGAGTCCACAATTTATGGGTCCTTTTAGAGTGTTGAGGAGGATTGGTAAGATGGCCTATGAGTTGGAGTTGCCCAATGATATGAATATGGTTTATCCGGTCTTCCATGTATCTATGTTGAGGAAGTGTGTGGGTGACCTAAGTACTATTGTGACTTTAGATGTTATGGGTGTTATTAGGGAAGCTGAAGCAGACATGCAAAAGTGATATCCCTATCTCTTCCATTCTACTAATTCCTAAAGTACTAACTTAAGTCCCATATGTGATTTCACGTCTTAAGCTTCAACCCTTATTTCATTTACATGCATTCATGTTTATGTTGACAAGTTTATGGTGGTTTTTTGACATTTATGATGAGATTTTTTAAACGATGTTTAGGTGCATTGTGCATTCATATGTTTGGGATGAAATCATCTTGGTTACTTCTCTTATATACATATCTGTGACATTTGGAGACGAATGTTCCCAAGGGGGAGATATTGAAACCCCCCAAAAAGTGCCCAAAAATGTGCCTCGAAAATGCCCATAATCATAGTTTCTATATATCTCTAAATTCATGTGTAATATCAAAAATCAAACTTCATATTCGTGATCAAGGAGTAAAATTGAGTAGGAAATAGGTATAAACCCTATTTTAGAGCAACCGTATCAAAATTTCATTTTTTAATGTTAACGAAAAATAGTAAGGATCTGTGCCCCTGGCGGGAAACGGCTAAGGCGCGGACCTGTGTATTTTGTTGCTAGTTTTTCCTATTTCGGTCCAAGGCCATGGGTTCTTGGTCCTAAGCCTTCCTATGCATAAAAAAACTTATACTTAGTCATTGTTCTACCCCATATCATTCAAGACATTCTCCAAAACCCTCTGTAACACTTAGCCAAATATTTCATCCAAAATCAAGCATGCCAAACTCATTTTTGGATATCAAGAAATTCATTCAAGTTCTCATTCGAATCTTCATCGAAAAAATATCCAAATTTAAGTTATGTGGGTTTCAACAATTGGGTCCTTTAACCAATGGTGCCCAACCTTCCTTTTTAAGTAAATTTCATGTTTTCAAGTTGATTTATCTATCGGTATTTCTTAGTATGAAATTGATTATGAACTATGTTGGGGTTTCATAAAATGTTGACTACTCATGTTTTGAGCTATGAATCTATGATCTATAATGAGATTTGATGAGGGTTTTAATGTACCTTGCATGAGGGTACTACCAAGTGTTGGTGGGTTAATTTACATTATGTTTTCTCACATGATTTTACTCTTGAATTGCATTATTTTTAACTAGCATTACACACCCGCCAAGTGATTAATAAAATGTTTGGTTAAGGATTCTTGAGTTATTGATGATCTATTGCATGACCTATGAGTCAAGTGACTTTATGATGATGAAAGTAATGTATGTATATACTGAATTCACAAAAATTATCTATAGTGTTTCAAGTTCACCACACCTTGTTGAGGGGGTGATATGTCTCAGCCGCTTTGATAGGGGGTGCTATGGCTATCTACCATGTTAAGGGGAATATACTTTGTCCACTTTGATTTGCGGGGGGAGGGCATGTGATTCCCATCTACCATGTTAAGGGCTATATACACCTTTGATGGGGGGTGACATGCCCATCTACCATGTTGAGGGTTATATACCTTGACCACTATGATGGCCGGTGACATGCCTATCTACCAATTGAGGGGTATATACCTCAATCACCTTCCAAGGAGGTGACATGCCTTAGATTCAAAGTACTAGTTACTTGGTCTATGATGATGGTCTCTTCCTTTACATATAATATGTTCTACACAAGCATGTATCTTTTGTTGCATTGCATCCTACATACTTAGTATATTTAGACATACTAATACATACTCTATGCCTATATAATGTTACCATGTAGGAACCAGAGCTCCTCACGATCATCCTCTATGTGTTTAGTTTTTAGACATCTTGAAGATAAGCTATGGTGAGTCCTCAAATTCGGAGAAACTAGCTATGCAATTCTTGCTTATGTTATTTCTTTATGTTGAACTCTTAATACTATGAGGATAAGCCAGGAAAGTGCCTTGGCCCCGCCCCTATCTATGTTAGATGTGTTCTTGGACAAGTGATCTAATTTTGCTTAACCTATAACTGTTCTATGATTTATGCTATTAAAGACTTTTTGTAGTCCCTTTATCCATATTCTTAATCTCTTGTTGTTGTTTATTTGCTTTCACGACCAAGGATGTGTAAATGATATGCTAAGAGGCTTGTTTAGGGTCCCTTCGGGTTCCCATTCGCCGTGTTATGTCTAGGCCCTAGGCTTGGGTCGTGACAATATTAGAGTTCATAATGTGAAAGTGATGAAAATGGTAGTTCAAGGATGGTTGTTAGTTACCATCTTTCTAATATGCCATACCAAAGCCCCTTGAGCCTACACTACAAGTCGAGAAAGTGCGAAAGTGATCCTAGTCTAGTTAGTCAAAAATCTGAGTCATGAGTATAAAGGCAAACCTATTGCATTAGTCATTATGCTTGAACATATTTTGTGAGAGTGAGTCTGTTTGTACAGTCCCAAAGCTAAATTTTAAATCATCATTGAGTGTAAAAAATAGGACTTATTTCTATGAGGGCACTTCAATTGCATTGTTAGTATTTGAATTGTTCAGTGATTGTGAACTATTGATATTCCTTTGCTTGTCATACTCATGTTGTCAAATGCACTAGTGTGTTTTAGTTTGGTAAATAGCTATCTAATCTCATTTTGAAACGTTGGTGTCGGTACCTGAATTTGAATTTTATGTGATGTATGTCATTGGGTTGAATTCTATGTGCTGCTATATGGTCTATATAGATTGAGTAATTGTTTAAGTTCAAGCAACAATTTTAATTTGTAGGTGTTAATGTGCTATCCAAATACAACACATTTGATGCTTAAAACTTAGGATTTTGTGTGTTCACATTGGGACATTTATGGTTTTTATGTGTTTTTCTGCTTTGTTTTTATAGGAATGCAAGTTGGCATAATTTTAGGGAAAATTGTAAATATCTCTAGTTTTTGAAGGTTTACAGGACCCTGTACTAGTCATAGAGGGTTCTATGAGTCGTAGTGTGGGTTTCGTAGAGATTTCCAGTGAAGTTTGAAGATTTAAAGTTCAGCCAGATGAGATCTCTTTATGAGTCGTAGATCACTCTATGAGTTGTATAGAGTTGTTTCATGAAGAATTCTACTGAAGATCTAGTGAACGGCCAGTTGATGCAAATGAAGTTTATGAGAGCACAATACGAGTCGTGAATCAACCAATGACTCATAAAGTGGATCTGTAGCAGTGAAATCCAAGATTCAAGTTGTTGAACACGAGACTCTGATTACGACTCGTAAACTTAGTTACGAGTCTTAAATGTGTGTCGTATAAAGTCGTTGACCCATTTTTCTAATTTTTTAGGACTTGCTTAAAAATACTATAAATTGTATTTTATAGGTCATTATTAAGAGAACACAATATATAGGACATGATTAGAGTACTTTTTAGGGTTTTTCACTTGGAGACAAAATAATGAAGAATAGAATACTCTTGTGGATTCATCATATCCTTCTATCTTGTGATTATCAATACAATTTGAGTTTGTTTGTTCTTCAATTTGATTGGGTAAGTGATTAATTATGTTTTCTCAATTCATGATTTCTCTATTTTCCCATAGCATGATAGCTAAATCCACAACTTTGCGTTGTGGGAACCATGAAGATCTAACAAAATCAACCTGAATAATTTGCAATACTTGGAATGAATCTTTACATGTATTATTCAATTCTCTTCATTTTGCATGTTTTCTAGTGGTGGCCAACATTAGAACTTGCCTATTTTTACCTTTTCGATCCAGGTGGTAATTAGTAGAAAAAGATATTGGTTAACAAAATTCAATAATGTGTTCTCGTCTAATCAACCGAACTAGACCAAGGCAAAGTTGACTGGGACTATATGTAATGGTTAGTATTGCACACTATGGAGATAGGCCAAGTCAAATAGTGAAATTCGCCTCCCATCTTTGACCAAAGGAATTGGTGAACTTAAATTACCGTCTTACATGCTATACTTTAGTCAAGAATTAGGTTATCCGGGGATATTGAGTTGGTAAATCATGGGGAACACAATTCCTAGGTTGCTCTCCGTAATTGATTGTCTCTTGTTTTAGTTAGTTTAGTTCAATTTCTTATCTATCATTGCAACCCACCCCCTTTGGGGAATTTAGTTAGTTAGTACTTGAATTATTTACTAGTGAATCAATTTGGAAGTCTCCGTATTCTCTAAGGGATTCGACCCTAACCTTGGTTAGGTTTTCTATTTGACAACGACCGCTTTATCCTCCAAAAGAGATGAGTAACTTGGGTGTGGTCATATAGTGGGGATGTGACCTTTACTGACATATAAGACCAAGCGAACTATTACTTGGAATTCCAATATTCGACCTACAACAGAATAAAAGAAGATCTACTTGCTAAAGGTAGACCATGCTACTCCTTACGGGACCTTCCCATTTCATAGAAACAACTTTATCTTATGAGACATCTCCTATTTTGAAAAGGATTTTTCATAAACATAATCATCCACAAAGAGGCATAAACATGAAACTGTGTTTGGCATATAGTTATGAGAAATGACACTTTATATAAGGACCCTTTAGGTCAACCCCCACCTCCAATCCTATTCTATGCTAATTCATCATCCACTAGAATATATATATATATATACATGCTTGAAATTCTAAACAAAAGTCTCTTCAAATCATAATCATGCATATTTAGGCTTGAAGGCCAAATCATACTTTAGTCATGCATACTTAAGCTTAAAAGTCAAAATTCATTTCATACTTTTATGTATATGAATAGCTCATTCATACTTGTACACAATGGTGTATGCACACCCAAAATTGCTTAAAGTCATATCATAGGCATTATGTAAACACATGTCATGTTATAACCACACATGTTTGGAAATCATGGTCATATTCATAGTAAGGCAATAACCTATACCATAAATCTCATTAAAAGCTTAGTTAATGCATACATATGTCATGAAAAATGAAGGAATAGCATGGGAAAGTATAATTCATAATTAAAACAACATAATAGGAAGAAATCATATGAAATCCATGAAAAAATAAAAAATTATAACATACTTGAATTTATCTCTGCATAAGTTCATAAATTAAAGGGACATGCATTTTTAAATTCACATAGAATTCATGGAAACCATCATAAAATGACTAAATTCATCATAAAATCAATAATTAAGTTCATCAAATTAAAACTAATTTAAGAAACCCATTAGAGGGGAATTATGAATCAATCCCTCATACCTGAAGAATATAATTAGAAGAATAAGGATGAATTTGAACTTGGATTGAAGCCATCTTGAATCCCTTGACATGAATCCCCAACACTAGACTTGAAAAAAAAATTTTAGGAATAGAATTCTAGAGCTTGTGTGTTAAAAATGAGAATGAATGAGTGAAGAGGCTAAGTATAAGCTGATTTAGGGGTTTAGGATAGGTGTAAAGGTCATAAAAGACCCTTAAAATAAATCAAAATTACGAAAAGGCCATTAATCTAATGGACTTAAAAATTTATTCCTGACAACTGCACGAGCGGTATACAGTCCGTAAAACTTTCCATGGATCGTGAAAGTTTCTTTTAAAGGTACCTTGATTTTGAGATGGTGATCAAGACATAGAGAAATTTGGCCAAAGCCCTTTCATGGAACCCACCATAACCCGTGGTTGCTGAACGAGTTGTATGGGTTTCTATAGTGGGTTCTCTAGCCAGAAATAGTGGCTTGAAGGCAAGGTCCCCTCCCATGAGCCCTTTCACGACCAGATGTAAGGAGTATGAGCCATGAAAGGCTCTATCGAGGACTACATAGCCTTAAACTCCTTCGTGAAACCAAACCAAGCCCACAAATAGCCAAGGGTAACCCCAAGGCTACCTCCACGACTCGTGGACATCTCCAGAGCTCGTGGAGGTGTTCCTGGAGAGGCACCTTGGTTAAAAACATTAAAATTGATATTTAGGCATCATTAATGCCTCCCGAGGTCCAGGTCTTTGCATCATCTCCCCCTTGGAAATATTTGTCCTTGAATGGCCAGAATATGGTTTTGAAATGTTTGATTTAAACATAAAACATTTGAACATGGAGGTAAAATGTATAGCTCATCACTTAGAAATCATAAATTATTAAACTCATGTCAAAAACTCATTTAAATCATTTTCGTGTACATGTATGAATGTTATGTCATGTAAGAATAAGAGTAAAAGATTTAGGATAATTTATAATGAGAAGAACCTAATACCTTAGGGTTAAGTAGATTGGAAAATATAGGAGTACCACTTCATCATGTCTGACTCTGCCTCCCTATAACACTTTCCACATGTTGCTTTCTCCAAAACACTTTAACCAAAGCAAAATTTTTGTTGCGAAGCTGCTTTACTTGTCAATCCAAGATCTTAACCAGAACTTCTTCATATGTTAAGTTCTCTTCAATCTCAATATCATCAAAAGGGACAATCATACTAGGATCACCAATCAACTTCGTTAACATCTACACATTGAAGACCGAGTACAAAGAACTCATATTCGAAGGCAAATCCAATCTATAAACCACATTGCCAATTAGCTCAATAATCTTATAAAGGCCTGCACACCAAGGAATTGACTTTCCCTTTTTACCAAAATGCATTACACCCTTCATAGGTGAAATCTTTACATATGCTTAATCACCGACAAGGAACTCAAGATCACTCTTGCTAATATTCAAAGAGTACATTTGATGATTTTAAACAATCTTAAACCATTGTTGAATCAACTTTACCTTCTTCATACCTCTAACACCATGTATGGCCCAATAAATGCCATTTCACCTTCCTCAAACCATCCTACCAGGGATCTACACCTTCTCCCACAGAAAGTTTCAAATGGTGCCATTTTGATGCAAGCATGATAACTATTGTTGTAAGCGAACTCAATAATGGTAGATGATCATCCCAATTTCCCTTGAATTCCAACACACAAGCTCTTAATATGTCCTCCAAAGTATGAATTGATCTCTCCGCTTGCCCATTAGTTTGATGACAGAAAGCAGTGCTCAAATTCACCTTAGTACCAAGCCCTTTTTGAAATGATTTCTAGAAGTGAGAAGTAAATTAGGTACCACAATCTGATATAATAGACATAGGAACATCATATAATCTCACCAACACTTTGATATATAACTTGTCAAAGTCCTCAGCATTAAAAGTAGCCTTAACCGGTTAGAAGTGAGTCGAATGGTAATTTTATCAACAATTACCCAAATGTAGTCAAATTGCTTTCGGGTATGGGGTAACTCAATTATAAAGTCTATATTCACATCCTCCCATTTTGAAATAGGAATTTTAATGTCTTGAGTCAAACCACTGGGCCTTTGATATTCCACCTTCAAAAATTGACAATTGGATCATTCCAATACAAATTTAGCTTTAAACCCTGCAACCAATACACTTTCCTCCAATCCTAATACATCTTGGTGGATCCTGAATGTATAAAATAGAGAGAGTTGTGGGCTTCACTCATGATCACCTCCTAGGACCATCAACATTCAGAATACATAATCTATCATGGTATCGAATTACGCCATCTCCCCCTTGGGAGAAAACCTCTATCTTCTTGTTGGAAACTAACATTTTTAACTTAACCAATGATGGTTCTAGGTCTTGCTTTGCCTTGATATTAGCAACCACAAAATATTCAGCACCATTCTGAACATGAATGTCACTATCATTAGAATCAGCCAACCTAATACCTTATCTAGCTAAACAATGCATATCCTTCACTGACTCTCTTTTCCCTTCATCACAATGGGTTACACTACCCATATATAGTATACTAAGAGCATCAGCTACAATATTTGCCTTATCGGGGTAATATTGAACATTTATGTCATAGTTCTTAAAAAGCTCTAACCATCTTCTTTGTCTCAAATTACGATATCTTTAAGTCAACACATATTGCAAGCTCTTCTGATCGATGACTACATCAATATGAACCCCATATGTATAATATGTGAGAATTCATGTTTCTCATTATATAAGACATATATGATTTTGGATATTACCTACGGGTATCAAGGACTTAAAGTTTTAAGACAAAGGAATCTCCTTAATACATATTCAAAATTAAAGAAATGGCCCGAGTGGCACCTTGCCCTTTTCGGGATCTTTAAATTACATTTTACTTTTTGGATGGAACTTAAATTTTGTACTTTGTAAATGATGGATTTTAAAAGGGTAGTTTAATATTACAAAGGTCATATATTAAGTTCTGGAATCAAGAACGCTGCAAGATAAAGGTGGGCCAAAGTTACCATAATTTTCTCTAAAAAATTGTTTTTAAATTTAGGACAAATGTATCATGCCATATCTCCCAAATATAAGGATTTGGAAGGTCCATGACACATCAAATCAAAGATCCATGAGTTTAGTTTGCAATTCATAAAATTGCGTATCAAACTAGCTTCAGAACAAAAAGATATGATAGATTTACCGTGACTGCTCGAGCAAGAAGCGGGGTCCTGGGCTAGGTCTGGTCAAGCCCAACTTTATGTTGGCTAATTTAACCTTTTAAAGCTAAAACTAAACCATTTTTGTCCGAAAATAGTTCATAAGTAGAAGAGAGAGCTCCCACAAGTTTCCTACTTGATTTACATAAGTTCTTTGCATTTTTACTATCAAAATTTATCTCTATGCCTAGAAATATGTGCCTTATGGTTTGCAAATATTTTTCCCTCCTATTAGTTGTGTTTGGGGTAGCTTTTGGGCTGTAAAAAGGTGGTGTTTTATAGTTATGTTTGGTTTGCAGTTGGTGTGTTTAGATAATAATCTTGGGGCTCTTTTAGGGTCATTTTTATAAAGTTCTACAGATATTTCCTTGCGTAAATGTTATATGATGAATCTGGTCATTAATGCTCAATTTCATGCTATTTATAGCTAGTTGTAAATTGTGTCTATATAGTGGTTGCGATGCTTAGGATGTAAGTAACAATTTTCATGAGGAAACTTTGGGCAATTAGAAATTCATTCGAGAGGTAAGATAAGGCTAAGCTTTATCCCTTCTTTTAGCATGAAATCAGGGAAGTTTCCCAAAATGTCATATGTGATATCTTACTATTCTGTTACTAGAAAACTTCCGTGAAAGGCATTGCAATTGCAACCGAGTTATATTCATAATGTCATTAGGTTGGAATTCTACTCATTCCCTGAAACTAGATATTCAATATCTATATATTATTTTGTAGATTTTCATGGCTACCAATTGATATGTTCGAGGTATTTCTCTTCTTTGTGTAGTGTCATTAAAATAAATGTAGATTATGACGAGAATGTAGTATATACAATCAGTTTTTCTTCCATACGAAAAATATAATTGAAGCACTTAACGAGTAACGCGTTGATTTATAATAATCTCTAGTGTAATGCTCCTACTTAAAAATATTAAGGCACTTGATTCTGTTGAAATACTTTCTTTTACTAATTGACGTGGGACTAAATATAAGCATTACAGAAAGCACCTTTATGCACATTTTCAGAGTTAGGGCCTTATTCTAAATGTTAAGTTAAGTTGTCAAACTTATTCAAAAGACCTGCAAGATCCCACAAGTTATGAGTATATGCTATGATAAAGATTATGATGTTAATAGGATAAGTTTATCAATGATTCAATATTGGCTAAATTTGTGCTATATCCTATTATGTGCATTCAATATATATCTAAT
>DF364777.1:5861-26559 GCA_000787875.1 Solanum virginianum | reverse complement strand
GTAGTGAGGGTGGGTCATGTCTGATGGCTTTCCAGCATCATGTTTATATATATGTTTGACATGTGTTACTCGTTACCTGTTTGAGTATTCTTATTCTTTTCTATGTTATTAGGCGGCAGGACTGCAGCGGTGACCTTGTCGGCCCGCATATTCATGCATTAATGTTTATACCCTGTTTGTTGGTTCGCTGTATCCTTCTGTTTCAGGTGGCTAGTCCATAATACAGAGGAAACTCTGCCTAAATTTCTGTAATATGAATAGTAACCTCATGTTAGATTCTGATTTGATTATGTTGTCTGGGCGCCCCTATCGAGTACCAGTTACGGTCCATAAGTTGGGTCATGACAGATCAGGTTCGATTGAAACTGAGTAGGTTGTTGACAACCCAGAGCCGCCAGAAGAGTTATGTGGATAGGAGGACTATACCTTTAGAGTTCATGGTTAGAGATAGCGTGTGACTGAAGATATCACTCATGACGGGTGTAATGAGGTTTGGAAAGAAGGGTAAGCTTAACCCTAGGTTTATTGGCTGATTTGAAACCTTTATTTATCTATTATCTTATTATATTGCTGTCATATACACTAATTTATGGCATTGACATGCATTCGTCTCTATGTTGCATCTATACCACCTGGGGAGGGTAGGTGAGGTTGCTTATAAGTTAGTATTGACATAGAGACTATCAACAGTTCATTTAGGCGTTTCTTGTTTCCACGCTTCACCAGTATATTCCAGATGAGTCACATGTGCCTATGATTCAATTGACTTTAGTTCAAACTTGTCTTATGAGGAAGAATCGGTAGCTATATTGGACAGTTTGCAGGCCTAGAGGTTGAGGTCTAAGGACATGCCTTCGATGAAGGTTCAGTGGCGGCACCATCCTATTGAGGAGGCTACTAGGGATTTGAAGTCAGACATGCGAGCTAGATATTCGAGCCTTTTTTGAACTATCTGTGTTATTGGAACTAAGAACTTGTACTTAAAAAGTGAAAAATATGATATTTCTCAATTTTGGAAGCTAAGTTATTGAAAAAGTGAGTTTTTGTACCATTTGAAGTTTCTGGTGTCAGAATAGAAATCTGTCAATTCCATTAGCTCCAGAACATCAAATTTGGTGTAGGAGAAGTGACAAAATCAAATTTAGAGTCTGTATGTGGATTTTAGGTTGAACGTTTGCATAAATGAGTTAAAAAAGGACTAAGTTTGATTTTGGTCAGATTCAGAGTTCGGAAGCTCTAATCAAAATTTTGACATTCTACTAGTTTTGGATGGTGAAACAAGTGCTAAAAATGGTCTAATTGTAATTTTCGGAGTTTCCAATGGCATTTTGGGTATTTTGAGTTTAACTAGTTTTAGCGAGCTTTATCACGAGCTAGGTCAAAGAGACCTCAGAATCGAATTCTGATAATTTCATTGAGTCTGGAAGGCCATTTCTGGTATGGATACATGTCTAGTTTGTGTGTATCAGGTCGTGAATGAACTCTGGGGTCCGTTTCAAGTTGAGAAATATAGCTGGTTTGTGAATGATCTAGTGAAAGCGTACTTTGTACTCCGCATTTGCAAAGATTGGGGTCCGCATTCGCAAAGATTGGGGTACACATTTGCAGAGGTCTAACTTTTGTGACCTCCGCATTCGCAGAGCCTCCCTTCGAGTTCGCAGAGAAATTCCTTTGTACACTTTGTATGTGTGGAGGTTTAAGCTGTTTGCAGAGTAGTAATTTTCCCTAAACAGTTTTAAACCATCAAATCACTATTTTCATCCATTTTTTAAACTCTTAAGCTTCCTTGGGCAATTTTTGAAGAGGATTTTCGTGTAAACTTTTGGGTAAGTGTTTCTATCCTCGAAATTGATGATTTTCACTACTTTTCTTTTCATTTTCACCCACCAACTCCTCTTCTAGCATAGATCCATAATTTCTCATTTATTTTCAGATTCTTAAATGTCAAATTTTAGCCATAATTTTGACCATTTTGTCTCTGGATTCTATTCGTGCCAATATAGGTATCAAAATTCATATTTTGACGCGTATTATCTATCTTGATAGTGGTTGGTTGATTCAACATCATATTTGAGACTTGGAGTTTATAGAAGCTTGGTTCAAGTGTGATTTTGACATCGAGGTAAGTTCGACCAACCTTTTGGGACTGGATTTGAGTTATTGGATATGATTATCTAATACTTGTAAGATTTGGATTATTTCATGAGTAATTTGATTGGTATGATGGCGACTAACCTTCTGGGACTAGATTTGAGTTATTGGATATCATTATGTGATACTTGTAAGATTTAGATTGTTTCATGAGTAATTTGATTGGTATGATGATATTTTGGCGAAGTGTGATATTGGTTGCTTTGGAATTGGAGTAAATTGTGAATTTGTTGGCAAATTGAGATGTATCCTTGATATTCGAGACACTTTTTGATGTAGTTGTGATGATATGAGACTTGTATATCATTTCAAAAATGTCGCGGTAATTGATGGTATTTGAGGTACTTTCTAGGACTTATATGCATATTCTGAAAGTTGCGATGTCCATTACTATCGGTATATTTGACTATTGGTGAAAGTGTGGTAATTTGGGACATGGTAATGACTTATGGTTCAAGTTGTGACACTTGGCATTCTTTTTCTAATTCTATGATTATTATTTATCTATTATCTTATTATATTGCTGTCATATACACTAATTTATGGCATTGACATGCATTCGTCTCTATGTTGCATCTATACCACCCCTTGACCATACGAATGTGGGAAGGTTGAGATACTGTACCACCTTTTCTAAAACCCCTTAACCACGCAGAGGAAGCAAGGGTGAGATATTGTACCACCTTTTGTAAAACCCCTTAACCACGCCGAGTTGGTAAAATTGAGATATTATGACACCCCTTGACCACACAGAGATGGCAAGGTTGAGATTTCAGTATACGGTCTTCGAGACCCCCGTGGGGTTTACCTGGTAGCTTTAGCTTGATAGATGTGTACACCGACTGTGAGATAATCATGATTCCACCCCATGCATTGCATTCATTCATTTTATTTGCACTGATTATAATTATACTTGCTCTATTTATTTGTTCTTGTATATATTGTGTACTAATCCCTTTATTGCAGGTGAGAGGGATTCTTAGTTTTTACATGCTTATCTAATTTCTCCTACCCAGTGGGTTGAACTTACTAGGTACATTTTAGTGTACTCACCCTTACTATATATTTCCTCCATGCAAATCGAGCATAGGGAATCCCCCATGGTAGTTGATCTTATTCTGGCAGAGTTTTTCTTCCCTACCCTAGATCATAGCGGTGAGGCTTAGTTGTCAAGTCTCCATTGTGCTATTGAGGCCCTTTTCTAGTTGTATTTTTGTTCCAGTCTTTGTATTTTCTTTATGAGATATCCTTGTATTTACTCTTCCATACTATTTAGAAGCTCTTATACTTATGACTCCAGGTTTTGAGATTTTGAATCTACATTTTGTGGTTGTTTTATCTTAGTTGCTTTCATCTAGTTGTGATCTAGTTTGGGTCGTGACATTAATAGGATAAAGGGAGGGCAGAATATCTATTATTCATAGTTGAAGCAAAGTTACATTTTTAAAGCAAAGGGGTATAAATCATTTTCACTCATTTCCAAAATTTTCCTTTATTTCATGGATAGATAATGAAGTGAGTTGTCCATGTGATTCAATATCGAGAGACAACAGAGCTACTTGATGGTGGAAGTAGTAATTGATCAATATCACAAACAAATCAAAAGTATGCACTCTACACAAAGTAGAAGAAAGTGACCCATGTAGCGAGGTTGTTAGAATCTTTGCAAGTATGAATATACTATTTTGATGATGACAAATGGAGCCAACAACAGTAGATTGAGGAACCAGGTCCAACATATGTGTACCAGTGAAGACACGCAAAGTCCCAGTCAAAATTTGAGTACTATTTATGAAAACAGAATTAGTACGAGATACGGTGAAAGTTGCATCTTTGGAAAAGGAATCCTTTATGGAAAAGAATGGCATGCCCTACTCAAGAAAGGAGTCCTATATGGAAGGTCCCTAGTGTTCAATATAAATACAATCACCAACCCTAGAAGACACAATGTTTGCAATCTGAAAATGGCTAGAGCATTCAGAAAAAGCATGGGCACTTAGCGAGAACACTCAAGCAAGATCTAGAGTTAGGTTGTCTTGATTGTTCAAGTCTGTTTGACAATCTTCTTAAAGTCTTTGTTTAGTGACAAAAATTATAACAAGTTGTTATGTTTCTCTTATGAGAGTTATTGCTTAAGAGTGGGTTTGACTCATTAGTGTTGAGTGTGTTGGAAGAAGTTGTAAGTTGAACATTGCTCGTTTCAAGTTAGTGAAGTTATTAAAATCATACGAGTGTAGGTAGTGGTTGTTTCTCCCTTGAGCAAGGAGTTTTTCCAATATAAGTTGTTTGCCTTTTTATTATTGCTTTCGCAAATAAGTTAGTACTCGGCATTGAACCTAGTTTACCAGAAGTTAGGGGGCACTAATTCTTTCAATTGGTAACAGAGCAGGACTTTTTGATACAAGGTTAATTACCTTGGAAAGATAATGGCAGCCCCACCTACGGTACAAGAAGAAGCTTCTTAGTCCAGACCACCATTGTTCGACAGACAATATTATGGGTGGTGGAAAATTAGAATGATGAATCATATAGAGGGTGAACATCCTGATCTTTGGAATGTGGTGCTCAATGGACCAACTATTCTAATGAAGAATGCCTCTACTGAGGGTGCTCCAAGGGTACCCAAGTAGTGAATGGAATGATGCTGACAGGATTGCTATTCAGAACAATGCTAAGGCTAAGAAGATCTTGATGTGTGGTATCAGTCCCAACGAATATAATAGGATATCATCATGCCAAGATGCTTAGCAGATCTGGGATACTCTGGAAATCGCTCACGAAGGCACCTCTCAGGTGAAGAAGGCTAAGATTGATAATTTCAATCGACAGTATGAGTTGTTCAGAATGCATAAAAGTGAGACTATATATGCGACTGAAACCAGGTTCTTCACTATTTTCAATGACATCTACTCCTTGGGAGAAGTTATCCCCACTGGGAAGGCCATCTGAAAGCTGTTAAGTTTGTTACCTGAATCCTGGGAAAGCAAGGTTGAGGCTATCATCGAAGCCAAGGATCTAGACATTATGACTATGGATCAGCTGTTGGGAACTCTGGTCACTTATGAATTCAAGAAGAATCAGGAGAAAGAGCTCAATAATAAGATGAAAGGCAAGTACCTGGCTCTGAAAACTGTAGAAAAGGAGGACTATGAAGAAGAAAACATAGCCTTGATCACCAAGAAGTTCCAGCAAGTGCTGAGAAGAGAAAACGCTGGACAAAGAAGGACCACTCAATGAAAAGATCTAAGGGAACTATTATGCCACAAGTGTGGTAGCCCCGACCACTTCATCAAGTTCTATCCACTCTGGGCACTTGAGTACAAAAAGAACAATATAGAAAAGCATAAAGAAACCAAGGCAGAACCCTATGTTCGCAAAGATAGAAGGATGACTAGTCATGAAGCGGATCTTTCAGTACAAAGAGCATTAGCGAATATAGCTGGCAAGCTGGGTGAAGAATCAGACAGTGAGACTCTTAAGAATCAATCTCTCATGGTAGTCGAGGAACCAGAAAACTATGACTTTCTTGCTCTCATTGCCATAGAGGAGTTCGATAATGAAGGAGGAAAGGAATAGATAATTGAAACTACTGATTCTAATTCTGAAAAAGTTAAAGCTGGGCAGGAGAATCTGGCGTTGATGGCAGGAGTAGGTTCTCATGATCTAGACGATACTCTACTAGATACCAAGGTGAGTATTGAACAAGATAAAGAAGATGGAGGAGAAGAAGAAGAAGAAGGAGGAGAAGAAGCAGAAGAAGAAGAAGGAGAAGAAAGAGAAGGAGAAGGAGAAGAAGAAGAAGAAGGAGGAGAAGGAGAAGGAGAAGGAGAAGGAGAAGGAGAAGGAGAAGAAAGAGAAGAAGAAGAAGCAAAAGCAGAAGAAGCAGAAGAAGAAGAAGAAGAAGAAGGAGGAGGAGGAGAAGGAGGAGGAGCAGAAGCAGAAGGAGCAGGAGAAGAAGAAGCAAAAGAAGAAGCAAAGCAAAAGAAGAAGAAGAAGAAGAAGAAGAAGAAGAAGAAGAAGAAGAAGAAGAAGAAGAAGAAGAAGAAGAAGAAAAAGAAGAAGAAGAAGCAGAAAAAGAAGAAGGAGAAGGAGAAGAAGAAGAAGAAGGTGGAGAAGGAGAAGAAGGAGAAAGAGAAGAAGAAGGAGAAGGAGAAGGAGAAGAAGAAGGAGGAGGGGGAGGAGGAGGAGGAGAAGGAGAAAGAGAAGGAGAAAGAGAAGGAGAAGGAGAAAAAGAAGAAGAAAAGGAAGAGGAAGAAGAAGAAGAAGAAGAAGAAGAAGCAGAAGAAGAAGGAGAAGGAGAAGGAGAAGAAGAAGGAGAAGGAGAAGGAGAAGAAGAAGGAGAAGGAGAAGGGGAAGGAGAAAGGGAAGGAGAAGGGGAAGGGGAAGGAGAAAGGGATGGAGAAGGGGAAGGAGAAGGGGAAGGAGATAGAGAAGGAGAAGGAGAAGGAGAAGAAGAAGAAGAAGAAGAAGAAGAAGAAGAAGAAGAAGAAGAAGAAGAAAAAGAAGCTTGAGTCTCTATCACAAGTCCTCATTGAAGCTTATTTGACCATTTGTGACTCTAAGGATCTTCTTTTGGAAGACTATGCCTTGCTGAGAACTGAGAATGTCGATCTTGAGAAGGAGAAGGAGAAGGAGAAGTAGAAGTAGAAGGAGAAGGAGAAGGAGAAGTAGAAGGAGAAGGAGAAGGAGAAGGAGAAGGAGAAGGAGAAGTAGAAGCAGAAGGAAAAGGAGAAGGAGATGGAGAAGGAGAAGGAGAAGGAGAAGTAGAAGGAGAAGGAGAAAAAGAAGGAGAAGAAGAAGAACAAGAAAAAGCTTGAGTCTCTGTCACAAGTCCTTATTGAAGCCTATTTTACTGTTTGTGATTCTAAGGATCTTCTTTTGGAAGACTATGCCCTGCTGAGAACTGAGAATGTCGATCTTGAGAACGTCAATCAAAAACTATAATTGGAGATTAATGGGTTTAAGTCCTCTAGGAAGGAGAAAATATTATGAGTGTTACCCGATTTGATCCAGAGGAAAAGGTTAAAAATTTAGGAGAAGAGCTAGGCAACACGAATATCATGAGTGTGACCCAATGTGATCTGGAAGAAAAGGTTAAGAATATAGGAGAAGAGCTAGGCAACATGAGTCATAAGAATGAGGTTCTCCTCAAAGAACTCGACTAGACCAAAGCTAAATTAGAGCACACTATGAAGTGGACCAAGTCCTCTACTATGCTCGATGATATGCAGCAAGGTTAGTCCACCACCAAGTAAGGGATTGGGTTTAAAATCAAGGAACCTAAGAATCAGGATATAGATCATGGAGTTCTGTGCACCTTATGTGGGATGTTTGGATATTTGAGAGAGAAATGCAATAAAAATGCCAAAGCCCTTAATAGCAACATATCTTACATTAATAGAAACCATGAAAGGGGTAACCCAAAAAGGGGAATAGGACCAAGGTATTCTTGTAGGAGTAATAGAAATAGGAAAGGGAGAAGATACCCTCCTAGAACTAACATGAATTAGTTAGAAGAATATACTCCCCAGGTTTAGTTGGTTCAATAATGAAGAAAGATACCCCCAGAACCAACAGGAATCAGTCAGGTAGTGATAAAAGTAGATACTTTTCCAAAACCACTAGAGCTAGAAGAACCAACAAAAATCTTCCTGCCAGGGCAAGAAGGGATCTCATTCACCCTTTCTAAAATCAAAAGGGACCCAAGTGGATCTGGGTACCCAAGTCTCACATCTTTTAATTGTGCAGGTACTAGAAGAAGGAAAATGGAAGCAGTAGTACTTGGATAGCGCATGCACCAGGCACATGACGAGCGACAAATGCAACTTCTTTCTACTGAGTGAATTCCAAGGCAGAAACGTTGGCTTTGGAAATGGAAAATAAGGCAAAATTAAAGGCATTGGAAAGTTGAGACCTTCTATGTCTCAATGCATTGAAAATGTGTACTATGTAGAAGGTCTGAAACACAACCTTCTAAGCATCTCTCAAATGTGTAACAAAGGAAACAATGTACTATTTTACTACATCAGAGTGCAAGGTGACAAATGCAGTATCCAAGAGGCTAATCTTGAAGGGAATGAGACACAAAAATGTATAAAAGATGGATATCAATGGTCCATGTCAACCAAAGATAAAGTGTTTGAGCTCCATGAGTAATGCATTCTCACCGTGGCATAAAAGGCTAGGACATTCCAGCTTCTCTACAATTAACAAATTGATCCTCAAGGAACTGGTTCTGGACTGCATGAAGGGAAAATTAGTGAAGATCAAGTGTGTGGAGCATGTGGTCAAGGTAAGCATGTCAGGAGCAATTTTTAGCCAGTAGGGTTGGTCAGCATCAACAGACCCTTGGAACTGGTTGACATAGATCTCTATAGACCCAAGAGAGTACTCAGTAGAGGCGGTAATATGTATGTTTTTGTTCTTGTATATGATTACTCAAGATTCACTTGGACCTTCTTTATAAAATCCAAAGAAGAACGTTTGATGTGTTTGTTATATATGCTACAATGGTCCAAAAGAATTTGAATTGCTAGTTGTAGAGCTTGAGAATAGACCATGGTATAGAATTAGAAAACTCTAAGTTCCTCACATTCTATGCTGAAAATAGGGTGACTCACAACTTCTCAGCACCGAGAACTTCTTAACAAAATGGGGTTGTGGAAAGAAAGAATAGATCTTTGGAAAATATGGCTAGAACCATGCTGATAGCTAGTGATCTTCCACAAAGCTTTTAGGCTGAAGCTGTTAACACTGCCTGCTACCTTATTAACTGATGCATAATCAGACCCATCTTGAATCAGACCCTTTATGAACTACTTAAAGGTAGAAAACCAAACCTATCACATCTCCGCTCCTTTGGTTGTGTCTGCTATGTGCACAACAATGTAAAGAAGGCTCTGAGCAAGTTTGATGCCAAAAGTGATGAGGGAGTCTTTATTAGGTACTCCTCTCACAGAAAAGCTTACAAAGTGTACAATAAAAGAACCAGATGCGTAGAAGAAAGTGCACATGCTATATTTGATGAGGCCAATTAACGGCTCAAGAAAGTTTTGTAGGAATAGGTACAAAGAAAGGACACAACTAACAGTCAGAAAGAGTCAACTGATGAGGATGACAGGGAATAAGGTAGTGAACCAAGATCCTTGACTCCAGGTGACAGGGAGAGAGTGGTGTCACCCCCTACAATAGTTACTCCTCAGAATGGAGATGGTGCATCAGGGATGCCTCACCCAGGTGAACTTGGTTCCTCTGATACAACCAGAACCAATTCTGTGCCTGGAGATGCAGGACACAACTGGAAACACAAGAGCTCTCATCCTCTTGATAACTTGCTGACCCCTTTCAACTCAGGAATGTCCACTAGATCAAAGCTCATAAGCATGTGTGCCTTCTTTACATACATGTCCCTGGTTGAACCAAAAAATGTCAAAGAAGATTTGCTTGATGAAGAGTGGATAGCTTCTACGCAGGAAGAACTTCTACAGTTTGAGGACAACAAAGTATGGCACCTGGTTCCTCCTCTTGAACATCGAACTATCATTGGAACAAAATGGATTCTGAGGAATAAGTTGGATAAACAAAGAGTGGCCACTAGGAGTAAAGCCAGACTAGTGGTGGAAAAGTATAATCAAAAGGAGGGTATCGACTATGATGAGACCTTTGCCCCTATTGCTAGCACTGAAGCCATTCGAATGCTCATAGCTTTTGCAGCTCACATGGAATTCAAACTATATCAAATGGACATTAGAAGTGCTTTCCTAAATGGATACCTGCAGAAAGAAGTGTACATCAGACAACCCCCTGGCTTTGAAAGCTATGAGCATCCTGACCATTTGTACAAACTTGACAAAGCTCTCTACGGCTTGAAGCAGGCTCCCAAAGATTGGTATGACCGGCTGTCTAATTTTCTGGTGAAACATAGGTACTCAAGAGGAACAATTGATAAGACCTTTTTCTTGAAGAAAAGGGGTTGACATATACTCATCGTTCAGGTCTATATTGATGAGATCATCTTTAGGGGAACAGAAGCATCCCTCGTAGAGGAATTTGCAAATCTCATAGGGAGCGAGTTTGAGATGAGACTCCAGATACATCAGGAACAGGTGGGCACATATATTCATCAGGAGAAATGTATCAAGGAGCTCATCACAAAGTTAGGGATACAGGATGCCAAAGTAAGTGATACTCTTATGGACACCACTACAAGGTTTGATAAGGGTGAAACAGATATGGGAGTGGATAAAACCAAATATAGAAGCATAATTGGATCACTCCTATACTTAACTGTAAATAGACCAAATATCGTCTTTAGTGTAGGGATGTGTGCTAGATTTCAGGCAAAGCCCAAGGAATCCCATCTCAAAGCTATTAAACAGATTCTATCCTACTTAAAAGGCTCTCTGTACCTGGTTCTCTAGTATTTTACTAGGTCTTCCTTTGATCTTGTTGGTTTTGCTGATGCTAATTATGCAGGCTATTTCGTAGATAGGAAGACCACCTCAGGAATGGCATACTTCCTGGGATCCTGTCTATAGGCGACCAAGAAACAAAACTCAGTTGCCTTGTCAACAGCCGAAGCAGAATATGTTATTCCAGCCTCCTGTTATGCTCAACTTCTATAGATCAAATAGCAGCTTGTAGACTTCGAGATTCAAGTTGAGTGCATTCCCATCATATGTGACAAGATAAGTGCTTTGAATATATCGAAGAACCCAGTTCAGTAGAAGCATAACAAATATATCAATGTGAGGCATCCCTTCTTGAGGGACAATGTTGAGAAAGGACTAATTAAAATGGTACTCTGTAAAACCTAGAACTAGGTTGCTAATATATTCACCAAATCCCTAAGCAGGGAGCAATTTGAGTTGAATCGTCTTCATCTAGGGTTAATCAGGGAGTTTTAACCTTTCTCCTTTGTGACTCTTAAATTGTACTCCAAGAACTGTACAACCATTCTAACAAGAACAAATTGACAGGCCTTCAAGAAAAGCGCTGGTGGATATATAATGCTGGGAACTGCTGATATAACCTTTAGTGTCTATTGCTGGAGTAAGGCATTAAGTCAGGGGAAACTGATCCTCACATACTGATTTCTCAAGTACAAACTTGCTGCATTGCTTTCATAATTTGAATGAATACATTTCCTGCACAAATTTGTCTGTAGCTTTCTCCTACACCTGGTTCCCTTAGTTTGGTTCTCTATTTGGTGAGAAGGTTATTACTTCAAAACAAGTAATGATTACCCTTTCTCAGGATCCTAAGAGTCACGCCGGCCGCAGTGTTAGTACACATCTTTTTAGTCCTGTTCCTTGGTGCTTCCTGCAACTTCCAAAGACATATATCACTCGTGTACTTAACCTTACTCACAAACACTTAGTTTTTTAAAACCTTGGAAAACCTTTCCATAAGAAAACTCTCAAATGGTGTCTCTTGTTGACTACTCTGATATCGACTCTAACGCTACTGCTCCCTCAACACCACAGGAATTCTCACAAGAGGAATTGAACTCATCATCCTCCATCCACAATCAGTCTCAGCCACCATCCCCACCACCAGCCACTATAACTGAACCTTCTCATTTTTCCCCTCACCATCCCCATACCTGCCCTACTATCAACCATGACCCTCTTTGTCCAAACCCTACCGGACGGTTGTTGACCTACCCATTCCTAATCCTACACCCTCTAGTTGATACCTTCTTGACGAGAATTCATCCTCCTCCACTGACACACCCCCAGTTCGGGTCATGTCACCTCCGCTTAGCTCCTTACTGCCTTATATTGGCCGCTCATCCACGGCACCACCATCTTCCCCCAAGCCCGATGACTCTCAAGATGGCATTCCTTTAGCTCAAGTACACCACCATATTCTTCATTGTTCGGCCCCCTCACCATCATCACTGCAGTCCTCTACTCCTCATCCTTCTAGTCTACTTACCAGGAGCAAAAAACATGTGCTCGACACCCTGGTTCCTCATCTGGTCGGATGAAGACCCGATCTGGTAAAGCTGTTAACTCTCCCTCTTCTCCTATATATGTCCCCTCCTCTCTTGATGAGACTGTTGCCCCTGGTTCCCTATCGGTTTCCCCTGCCCCGTCTTGTGTCAAGAAACATGTTAAAAATTTCAACAAATTAGGGAAAGGAGTGTACTTTAGCTCAAAGGGTGTGCTTACAGGAAAAGTTATTCACGCACATCCTGTAGTGGCACAACTCTGTGCCAAATTATCCGCACAGGGTTATCTCAATCTATTTTTTGACACTGGGACACCGATTTATGAGCCTAAAGTTATGGAGTTCTATACTAATCTTGCATTTGTGGAGTGGGACATGGCTATCTCAAAGTTACATGAAGTAGAAATATTATTTGACAAGGTTTGCCTTGGGGAGATCTTGCACATTCCGTTTGTGGGGCTGGCAGAGTACACTTGGTTGGAGGACTCGAGCTATATGTTGACCTCCAAATTCACTGAGAGAAAGGTCATTGATGTTCCTCACAAGGTGTATAAGGTGAAAATGCCTCAATTCTCAAAGATACTATTTGAGGCAGTGCATAAGGGGATATTGCAGAGGGGTGAGCGCAGGCATGAGGCCATATTTCGTGATACGGGCATTGCACATGCTATTGATCTTTAGGAGCCCATGGACTGGCCGGCCTTGATGCTACAGCACATGGCGCGCACTGCTAACCCTACAGAGGGGCCTCATCAACTGGCTTATGGTAATCTATTAACCCATGTCTTTGAGGCTTTCCAGGTTTTGGTTAGCGCTGGGAGGGAATTAATTAAGAAGGACATGATCGATCGCCACACGACCCTCGAATGTAAGTGTGCCCCTCCTGTTATTATTGTTGTTGCACCTGCTCCACTAAAGACTACTGGAACCATTACTTATCTTATATAGGAACTTTGTGTAGCTCAAACTAATTGGGCTCATCTTCAGGCCATGGTTGATGATCTTCAGGCTGAGGTAGCACATCTCAAGGATCGGTTTCTTCAGCAGTAGGTGGACCATAATCAGCGGGTGGACTCCCTTCTCAGGCTCCTAGGTGTAGGCCTTTCCCTTCCTCCCCCTTAGTCATTCTTACTCCTTAGATGTCCCTTTTCTTTTACTCTGCTATAGAAAATTATTTTTTGGGGATGTATAATTTCTTTTGTGGATGCTTATGCAAGCATTGGTGCTTGCTTGATATTTTTGTTGTGGATATCTATTTCTTTCGTATATTGTTGTGTTACTTTGTGCTAAATAGATGGCTAATATCATCAGTTTTAGTGTAGTCATGTTCATTGTTGTTTCTGGTTTTTGGTCTGCTAATGTTCTTGTTACTTGGCTTGTGCTACTGCTTGTTTTCTTTTTATGATGTCAAAAGGGGGAAATTATGCTTTGAATGTTCTTCTGAATGCATATAGGTTTACCATCATCAAAAAGGGGAAATTTGTTAGAATCTTTGCAGGTATGACTATACTATTTTGATGATGACAAACGGAGCCAACAACAGTGGATTGACAAACTAGGTCCAGCATATGTGCACTAGTGAAGACATGCAGAGTCCCAGTCGAAATTAGAGTACTATTTATGGAAACAAAATTAGTACGAGATACGGTGAAGGTAGTAGCTTTGGAAAAGAACTCCTTTATGGAAAAGAATAGCGTGCCCTACTTAAGAAAGGAGTCCTATATGGAAGGTCCCTAGGGTTCAATATAAATACAATCACCAACCCTAGAAGACACAATGTTTGCAATCTGAAAATGGCTAGACCATACAGAAAAAGCACAGGCACTTGGCGAGAACACTCAAGCAAGATCTAAAGTTAGGTTGTCTTGATTGTTCAAGTCTGTTTGACAATCTTCTTAGAGTCTTTGTTTAGTGACAAAAATTGTAAGAAGTCATTCTGTTTTCTTGTAAGAGTTATTGCTTAAGAGTTGGTTTGACTCATGAGTGTTAAGTGTGTTGGAAGAAGTTGTAAGTTGAACATTGCTTGTTTGAAGTTAGTGAAGTTGTTGAAATCCTACGAGTGTAGGTAGTGGCTGTTTCTCTCTTGAGCAAGGAGTTTTTCCACTATAAGTTGTTTGCCTTTAGATTCTTGCTTTCGCAACAAGTTAGTACCGAGCATTCAACCTGGTTCACTAGAAGTTAGGGGGCACTAATCCTTTCAGAGGTAAAATCAGCAAATAACAGAAGAAACGAAAACCATTGCACTAGTTTTCATCATCAATATCATCCAGCAAACTAGGTATTCTAAGATCTGAAACAAAAGAAGTTCACCAACTTCCAAACATAAACATGTATTTTTGCAAATTTTGCAGCAAAAACTGAACCTTAATGTCTTTCTAAACAACTCAAGTTATCTACCAATCACCAACTCTACCAACTTCCAATAATTTTAAGAAGGCCTCTTCTTTTATATCATACTGATACAATTCCCTCTGATCATCCAGTTTCTATTTTCCCATAAACAGATCCATATTCTGAATTGAGTGGCCAAGCTTACTCTCTATAACCATTTTAACATCACAAACAAATAAGGTAGCCTTGACCTCTATTTGTATGATTCCACAAGTTGGCACTACAACAAATATAAGAAACTTGTATGCACGATTGAGCACCAAATGAAGAACTGTACCATCATGAATATTGAGAGATGATAAGCTATTATAAATATAAGAAACTTGTATGCACGATTGAGCACCAAATGAAGAACTGTACCATCATGAATATTGAGAGATGATAAGGTTTTGTTATCTTCAAGGAACTTCCCATCATGAATAAGAGAGAATTCACCTGTGTTTTTTCCTTCTATGGAAGCAACTATTCACCTGTGGAGTTCTTGCGAACATCATACTCAAGTATATTTCGTCCATCCATTAGCTTACCATCTTCTAAAAATAGACATTGATGACACGCCGGTATTCCCTTCTTGTCTTGTACTTTGACCTTTCCAATACTATTTGATTCCTTGACGTTTAACTTGACTATTTTAGTGATTCTCATGTATATGTTTATCTGCATGAGGAAAACAAAACAAATAAAAGAAAAATATGGTCATAAATAAAACAATGTTAGCAGTGCATACTACATATATATTGCACATAACCACTCCATCATCTTATGATACTTATCTTCCATTAGTTGTAGTGCATCTTATAAAGTATATGTCTGACCTGTCAACTAATCAAATTCGTTGTTTTTATATTTGGTTGGATCCACCAGCTAATATGTCAAAAAACTGAGTATATATGTTTCTAATAATAGATACATGATTGTCTTGAACCTTATTTAGGTCGGTGCCAAGACTTATGGAGTGGATTGTTCAGATACCTTCGCCTCAGTGTGTAAACTCACTTTTGTCCACTTGGCATCAGTTGGATATTAAGAGTGCATTCTTTTATTTATAAGTAATTATGTGCAGGTAGAACTATATGTTGATGACATTGTAAATACAAGAAGTAATTTTTGCAGGTTTCTCTTCTCTCAAGTTTTTCTTTACATTGTAAGTTCCATACATAGGTCTTGAGACAATTGAACTTAGGATTACAAGTATTTAGAAGCAAGAAGGGTATTTTTCTACTTTAGATAAAGTAAATTATTGACCTCGTGGAAGAAACTAAAATGTTGGTTGCCAAACTTTGTAGTACTCCAACAGTTCTTAATGTGTATCTTATGAAAGATGAAGACTGTCTGTTTGAAGATCCAGAGGGATAAAGAATGTTAGTTGGCAAATCAAACTATCTCTGTGTAACTCACTCAGATATTATCATTACACAGCTTTAGAACAGATCATGGGCACTCTCACACTGAGTGTTTAGCATAGGCAATTGGATTGGATCCAAGATTGACCATATTTTGTTTTTGTTAACTTGGTGTTATAGAGAAGTAAGAAACAAAATATTATATCTCGGTCCTGTGAAGAATCCAAGTATAGAGTGATGGTACATTCTACATGTGAAATCATATGGATACATATAGTCTTTTATATGAAATTGGATTGAAGCATTCTACTTCATCAAAACTTTAGTGTGATAATCAGGCTACCCTTTATATTGCTTGAAATTTGGTATATCGTAAAACAACTAAAATATTGAAGATGAATATCAGTTTACTCAAGAGTTTATTCTGCAAAATTTAATTTCTTCGAACTACGCCAAGACGGGAGATCACAATGACATTGCATGGATCTCAAGTTAACTACCTTTTTAACAAGCTCCGCACAATCAGTATGCTCCAGCATAATGAGGAGTGTTATGATGAGTGCATAACTTGCACTCATTTCTTACTATGATTTTGTATTGCTAATCTCATAACTTGAGGCTAATTATGCTTTGAATGGTGTATGTTACAGGTACATATGGGTTAGATTTGGCTTTGCTCAGAAGAATTGAAGATTGGAGCTGAATTAGAGCCAAAAGGAGCTGAAATGCACAAAATTGTACCTGGAAACAGATACACTCCGTGAACATGGCCTTTAGGCCCACGATCATGAAGCTGTGACAAGCAGAGAAGCGCAAATGCACTAGACCCAGGCGCGAAGGCAGAGCACAAGGAGACATAGTCTCCGCGATGGCAAAATGCTGAGCGCGGTCGCGGAGTGTTGCAAAGACTAGCGCTAGAGCAACTCTAGAATTTCACCATTTTCAGTCCCAAAATCACATATATATGCACTCCTAACCATCATTCTTGAGAGACAGAGAGATTCATATAGAGAAGAACATTCTTACATCTTTGAAGAAGAAACCGCACCTTAGTGTAGAGTTTAGTTTAGGGTGAGGATTTTGAGCATGTTTTCTACAAATTCTTAAGTGAGTTGAAGAGTGCAGGCTTCACTTGTATTTATCTTTCACTCTTTCTTTCCTTGTTATTGAATGCCAAATTTGTAGATTCAATTGAAGCTTGGATGTTAATTTATATATGGGTCTTGATTGTTTCTCTTGCTTTCATGCTTAGTTGATAATTTACTTGCAAAATCAAGAGGGTTTCTCCCAAATTGCTTTAATTTTTTGAATTAGTTTATCAGATGCGTACCTTCTTGTATAATTTAGATTTGAGGTAGCTGCTTGAATCTAGCTTAGATCTTCAATTATTGATTTAGCGGGTGTAGTTGAAGCGGAGGATTGCATGATAGTCATGGGTTTATGAATTGAGAGCCTCAAAAGGGACTCAACTGCTAAGTTCTTGGGAGTTTTGCTTTGAGGTGCTCAAGTCAAGCGTGTCTTTGAGTGGCTCACGTAGGAGGCCATAAATGGCTCTTGTGAAACATCTCTTTCCCTAATCGAAGTAATTAGAAGCAACCTAGACTACCCATAAAGTTAATTTGGTGCTAAGTGTGATAGATCGAATGAGTTTTGATTGATTCCCCTATCACCTGTCCTTGCACCCTTTCTTGATCCATCTTTAGCCAATTGCTTCTTAGGAGTAATTGTTAGCTTAGTTTCCCCCCCAATTTAGTTATAATTCTTGCTTGGTACTTGGTTATCGAGTCAAAATCTAGTAGTCAAAAGTCCTTGCGCCACTCATTCACCAACACATTATTCCCTGTGGGATTTGACCCCAACCTCGAAATTTGGGTAATATGCTGATGACGGCTGCCACTACTTTCTTTGAGTAGTAGGGTTGAGTGACATCATGATATAGTTTGTATATAAATTTATTTTTAAATATTATACAAAAATATTGGTGGTAATCTTTAAGTTTTCCTCTTTATTTTTTTTCCCTTAATAATTAGCTTCTCATTTAATTATATTTATACATGTATACCTTTTGAATGATATACAAGTTATTTTTTCCGGTTTCTTTCATAACTAAAAAATAGTAATACCTACATTAAAATGAACAGTATTAACCTAAACATAATTGAACAGTAAAATAATGAGGCAAATTCCGATTTTTTCCTTATGCACTAGGATAGAGTTGAAGTTATAGAGTTACTCCAATAAAGGTTTAGAAAAAAAATAGAGGCAAAAATAGAGAAGTTGTTATGCCTAAATCTTAGGTTGGATTATGATTATAATTTTAGGAGACACTTAGAGATACTTTAAATGGTAATCAATAAACATAATTCTTTGTCATTTCTAGAAGTGTACTTTTCTTGACCATTCACTCTTTTTAGAGAGGGATAGATGTGTTCTTCATGGGACTCAGATTTTGCTCAAACCCTATTTACAAAGTAAATTCAAATAGACTAGGGTAAAGAATTCAAAATTCAAGCTCAAACTCATATGTGTACATTGACTTTGTACATATGTGTTACAAATTTCACTAAACCAGGACAAATAATTATTCAAAGCCTAGTAAATCAAATGAGTTATGCTTGAATCTTGAACTTCAAGCTATAAAGTTCAATTCTTGAATCTCACCTTCTATATTTGATAGCTAATACTACCACTTTGGTATAAAATTTATCCTAGAATTAACTATTACCTTAATTATATGTGGAATAACATTTAATCCTAAATTGTTACTCTTTATCCTTCCAAGAAAACAATCCATGAACTATTATCTTATCGATTTAATGTTTACACACACAAAAAAATAAGAGAAGAAACATAGGTTACGTAGTAGTAAAAAAAAGAGAAGGTGTCATTTGTATGAGAAGCTAACCTCTTCTTCATCAGCACTTCTCATGCACTTCATGCTCAAATCGATCTTTTGCGAATCTTGAAATTCCTATAAAATTACACAAAAAGCAATAGAGAAAATAAGAAGAAGAAATGAAGTGGTAAATTATCGAAGATATGAACCTTCTTAGTAACAAGATTACATGAATTCAAACTTAGACTTAATGACCCTGATGGTCACTCAACTTATGGATAATGATCATTACAGTCATTCAAATTTATTTTATTTTTCAAAAGCCACACAACTTTGCCTAGTTAGCTTATGCTGCCATTTTAGCTGAAATATAATTTTTTATACCTATTTAATTAAATTACGTGAAAAATATAAAATGTTTAGAAAAAAATATCTTCCTTATTAAAATGATTATTTTGACTTATTTTAGGGTCTAACCCACTCTAAACCAGATCCAATTCTTCAATTTAATTTGTAGACAAAAAAAAAAGAAGATAAATTATACCCTCTGTACATTAGCTAATTGCAAATGAATTTAAGCTCAATTGCATGAACAAAAAAGACTCATTGTACATAGATGTAAGTTGAAAATTGTCTAGGAACAAGCCGAAGCACTCAATATGTTTTAAGCCTCACTTTAAAACTTGAGTGTTCCTTTACTAACTCTGTGTGAATAAATATATTTTGATCATCTATATCAGCCTATATAAGAAAAAAATATTAATCATCATAGTAAAATGTGAATAAATTAAGTAATTCCATAATGCTACATTTTTGTGCCTTTAAAACTAAATTTAATCCTTAATCAACAATAACAACAACATACTCAGTACATATATAATACAAGTACATATATAATACATAGAGAACACTATTATTTACTTAATTACATCTTTAACACGTCCCACACATGTGGTGTCATTAATTTTTATATGTCAAGCACAAGAGTTTTCTTGATATATCTATTGGTGATACTCGAACGCTTGACTTTTGTGTGTGATCATCTCATTTAAAAGCTTAGGATATTATAGAGAACCACATTTATTTAATTAACTACTTATTGAATATGTGCTTTGCACGTGTATCCTAAGAAAATAGTATACCAATAAAAAGAAATAATAAAAATATTCAAAGTGCAAAAGTACAAGCGGATATTTTTGAACAATTCGACAATTCAAACTAATTACTTGTTGAATGACAAATAATTATATAGTGTTAGAATCTACAAAATCAAGTGTAGAATGAGTTACATTTTGATATTATTAGGTAAAAACATGTGGATTCATCCGGAACTATGAAATCTTATACAGAAGTAAGGATCTTGAAAATAATTTTTGAGACAAGGATAAAGTAGTACAATAAAAAAAATTACTCTTCTATAGAAGTGTTAGAACCCGCATTTCGTGCATTGGAACAATTACGAAAATTTGGGACCAAAGTGGTATTATTGAAAAGTATGGGACCAAAGTGGCATTATTGGAAAGTTTGAGGCCAAAGTGAAATTTTAAAAGTTGGTTCTTGAAGATAAGGTGGGACCCACTTGAATTGTGTTGGATTTTAATTGGACCAAGTGTGGTACACTTGGCAAGTCTTGTATATAAGATATATATATATATATATATATATATATATATATATATATATATATATATATTATATGTATGCAAGATATTCTTATCATTTCTCATACTTAGCTAAAAACAAAAACAAGTTAAGAAAACCAAAACACCATTCGGCCAACCACTTGAAAAATCAAAATTCACTTTCTTCCGTTTCAAATTTATTTTGATGATATTAACCTACTATTTTGAGTCTCCCAAGAAGCTTGAAGGTGTTGTTGGAGCAACAAATATATTTATTCTTCACTTTTGGAAACCCTAGCTCAAATGTGAAGTTGAAAGAAAAAGGTATGATTTAATTTTATTTTATGTGTTGTGAAGGTTGTATATATGTTGTAGTATCTTAAAATGAAGGAAAATTATGA
>DF364778.1:0-20661 GCA_000787875.1 Solanum virginianum | reverse complement strand
AGATAAAAGAGCGGAGCAAGAAGCTGTACTCGAAAGGATGAGTGAGAACAAGCGTTTTCAGCTTGGCACCATTGGAGCTTTGTCTCTGTCTGTTGTTTCGTCAGTATCCATCGTCATATGCAATAAAGCACTTATGAGCTCTTTAGGTTTTCGTTTTGGTGAGTTAAATGTCGTTTTGTGGGTCAGCATTTTCAAAGATGCTCATCATATTGAATACGAAATCAAAATCTGAATACGTGATTAGATTTTTGCTTTTTTGCGCTGCTGTTGAAGAATGAAAAAGCCCCACGTATGAGTGGTCTCCTTGTATGTACTAAGGCAATCCTCTCCACGTTGAGTTAGGCTCAAGATTCATTTCCAGTAGCTATGTTTGGTTTCCTCTAAATTTGATGACGTATCTATGCTAGACTATATATTATCCAATCTAGATTTGCTGGAATTTGGAGGCATGCTGAAGCGGAATATGCTTCTGTTTTGTCTCCATCCTTACTCGTTTCTCGTTTTGATAACATATAAAGTTATCCAGACATGATACTGTCCCTAATAATCACCGATGGATGAATATACTAGTGTCTTTTGATAAATCTGTGATTGGATTCTTAGTTAAAGGTAAGAATTATGTTTAGATGGTTTTGAACTTGGAAACTGCAGTGCATAATACTTTGCGATTCCTAATGCATGCTCAATCCACTTAAGAATCAAGATCTACTGTTTTTACCTAGATTTTTCAAGTTGGCTTTAATGGCTGTTATAAGTTCCAAGATAGAGAAGAGATGATAATGTACTCTATAAATTTTGTTCTATGGCAGCTACAACTCTGACGAGCTGGCATCTACTGGTCACTTTTTGCTCCCTCCATGTAGCACTATGGATGAAGCTATTTGAACACAAACCTTTTGATCCACGAACTGTAGTTGGATTTGGTATTCTGAATGGAATTTCAATTGGGTTGCTAAATCTTAGCCTTGGTTTCAATTCTGTTGGTTTTTATCAGGTATGTTCGTTCCCTTCATCTCAATTTCAGATACCATGGCTGCATAATAAATTTCCTGATTCCAGGCTTTCTTCACTAATGTGTTAGATGACGAAGCTTGCAATCATACCATGCACTGTATTTTTAGAGACACTTTTTCTCAGCAAGAAATTCAGGTTAGTTTATCATTTTATTGGGTAAATCAGTGTTTTTATTAATGTATTTTCCTCTTCAACTCACTAATTTTCCTCTGCTCTGCAACTTTGACCAAAACATGAACTGGATAACTTCTAAAGTTGCAAATGCAGCCAAGAAGTGGATTCACTGCCCAATCCATTTATCTAATCCAGGGCTGTTAATTCAGCCTATAATAACCAAATTGATTCTTAGTGAAACCTGTAAAGACAGAATCATGTTTCCCTAAACCATCAACTAGTTATTTTAAGATGGTTTGAGGGAGAGTACTTCATCTACTGATGGTTTTTTTATGTTGGCAATAATGGATCTTGCTTTTAGCTGTGTAATTTTTTGCTATACTTGGATCTCAAAAGAGTTGCATTAAATGATGTGGATGTGGAAGTAAGACTTGCCGCATGAGAATTTTTTTTAAATATCTTGGGATTGTCATCCAAGATGGTGGGACTTCGATGATGATGCCACACATCGCATCGGGGTGTCTTGGATGAAATGGAAGTTTGCTTCTAGAGTCTAGCACCTAAACTTAAGGTAAGTTCTACCGAGTGGTAGTTAGACCGTCTTTGTTGCATGGGTTGGAGTTTTGGCCAGTTAAGAATTCACATGTTCAGAAGATGCATGTTGTGCAGATAAGGATGTTGAGATAGATATGTGAGCATACTAGGAGTCATAAGATCAAGAATGAGGTTATTCGGGAGAAGGTGGAAGTGGCCTCGGTGGCAAATAAGGTGAGAGAAGTAAGACTAAGATAGTTGGGGCATATGCAAAGGAGGAGTGCTGATGCTCCACTAGAGAGGTGTGAGAGACTCTGGAGGTAGGGTGTACATGAAGGGGATGGGTAGATAAAGTATTGGAGAGCGGCGATTAGACATGACATGGTGCAATTTCATATTACTGCAGGGTTAAAGTGTTGTCTTGCCCTACATAGGTCTAGTGCATGTAGTAGAGTCATACCCTGTAATTCTTGTCATATGTTGTTTATCGTATTTTGATTATCACATTATTTTGCGGTTATTATTTTTCTCTTGTAGACTTTACGTTGCTTTTCTGTTAACTACTATGCTTTCTTCCATTGTTTTCCTCTTTCGGTTGTTTTCTTCTATTGTTACTTGAATTTGATGCACTTAAGTCAAGGGTCTTTCGAAAACAACTTCTCTACCCCCATGAGGAAGTTGTAAGGTTTGCGTAGATTTTATCCTCCCCAGAACCCACTTCGTAGGATTTGTTGTTGGTTCTCAAAAGATACTTCTTCTTTATTTGAGATTTAACTTAAAATTTCCTTTTTTTATTACAGTGGGAACATTCAACTCTCTCTTTGCATCCTTCTTTTGGGTGTTGGAATTGCAACTGTTACTGATTTACAGCTGAATTTCCTGGGCTCTATCTTGTCATTCCTTGCAGTTCTTACCACATGTGTTGCTCAAATTGTATCCTTCTAAAGTAGCTGGCTCCTCATTTTCATTGATTGCACTGGTTTTCATATTTCAAGTTGCATTAGGATCAGATAGAGCAAGTTTTGGGTAATAAGAGGTCTTTGGCTTAACTACAAACAAGTGATGGATGCATTTATCATGCTATCACTTTTCATATTTAGCTTCTAAGACTAATATGGAGATGCAAAATCTTTATGTTATCTATGCAACCTACCTTGAACGTATAACTTTTTTTATATATCGTTTTAGATGACCTTAAACTTCATATCCTATACTATTTTAACTTTATTTGGTCTCGATTCAATGTCATTAAGCTTGAGCGTTACCAAGCGACTCTTTGGTATGAGAACTTTTTATACCTGCCGTCTTTTGGAGTTGCATTTCCTTCTTTTACCTATTTTTTGAAATGTTAAAGCAAGCAAACTAATATAAACTAGAAGGATGGTGCTTTGTTGATACAAATTCAGGAGTCCCTCTGCAAAACCAAAAAGTGGGATTCCAATCTATGCCTAGATCTTTTTCTGTAGTGAGTTGACGATCGTCTGAACAATTTATGGCTTTTCACCTATGTTCTACACATTACACGTACACACACACATACGCATCTATTGTCATGGTCCATACATCTTTTCTTCATGTTAGTTCTTAATTAGCGTCTTTCAGATGACCAATACCATCCAGAAGAAGTTCAAGGTTTCTTCAACACAATTGTTGTATCAATCTAGTCCTTATCAAGCCATGACTTTGTTCATCTCTGGTCCGTTTCTGGACAAGTTTTTAACTCAGCAAAATGTATTTGCCTTCAGATATACGCCACAAGTGTTGGTAAGCATTATAAACCCTTCTTAGGCAATGTCCTTACTGCTCCTATAGTTATGGATGGGTCTGGTACCAGACCTAATTCATTTTTGTAACTGCAGGTTTTCATTGCTCTGTCCTGCTTGATCTCAGTCTCTGTTAACTTTAGCACATTCCTTGTGATTGGAAAGACATCCCCTGTTACCTACCAAGTCCTTGGCCATCTCAAAACCTGTCTAGTATTAGCTTTTGGATATATCTTACTTCATGACCCATTCAATTGGAGGAATATTCTTGGGATTATTGTTGCTATGATGGGAATGGTTCTTTATTCGTATTATTGCACCCGTGAAGGTCAGAAGAAAGCTACGGAAGCATCAGTAGTACTTCAGGTATAACATGATACTTTTGTTTCTTCAGATGCATTTTATTTCGTTGTCAGATGTACAAAACCGTAGTTGACTAGTCTGCTACTCATGCCATCACCTGTACTTTCATTTAAATGAATACAGACCAAGGGAGATGAATCTGATCCTCTAATAGGCATGGAGAATGGAGCTGGTTCAGTAAATGATGTAGCTGTCCCAATATCCCCAATTGGGAAAGCAGATAACGATTTGCGTGTTCGAGACTACAACCGTTGAGAATGGTATATTAAGCATTCCAAGATGCATCAACTGAATTCTGATGAAATTGACAGTTCACCATGGGACTAGTGCAATTGCAACAATACTTCCCCTGCTTCAAAATCATATGAGTAACCAAGAACGCCTTCATTAGCACTTTTGATTGCTGTCTAGGTTTGAGATGTTATCACTGTTCCGTAGTAAGCAATGCATGTACTTCCCCGATTTCTTGTATAATTAGAATATTTGAAGCATAGTAAAAATGATTTGATAAGAAATTATTTGAGTTTTAGCTGAATAATGTCGTCTCTGAACAGTATATATATTATTCTAAGCAGCTTTCCTCGAATCTGCATACTTAATTATGTTATCTCTGAACAATCTTTATCTTTATTCTAAGCAGCTCTTCACCAGTCAGCATACTTTCAAAGTGAAACAATGTGCAAATTGCCTTTCTAGTTGGCGGAACATAACTCTTTTGCATAGTAGGTGATGTATATATGTAACTCAAAAGAACCCAAGGGGAACAGGTTATTGGTACTTCTCTCTGGGGCCAATTGGACTTTCGTTTAGTAGTAATAACACAGCACGTATACTGCAAGTTAGGCCTTACGCCACTGATTGAAGAATGGTATCTAAGTGTAAGCAATATAGAAAGGTGAAACCTTAATTTCTGAATTTGTGAAAGCATAATTAGGGGTAGCCTTTGGTATCCACCCAAAGAATTCAGACCTATACTTGGAACAAGTGTTTCGGTCCCGTTGGCCACTTTTATATCATCTTCCATGCACTAAGCTATTTGGTTAGTGTCCTTCACTCCTTCGCCAATTGGATAATCTCCTAATATCCCGTCATGCTTGGATGTCATTTGAGTACATCTTTTGATATGTTGTTGGAGAAATTGTCGAAGAGGAATGTGCTTGCTTATATTTTGAGTCCTAGTTATTTCCATCCCCATGCCCAAGTCTTTGGGAACAGACAGACTACTTAGTCATATTTGCAGAGCCAATTGATAATATATATTTTTCACTAAATTCTCCATGTGAGAATTAGGGCCTCTGACTACATGAGCTTATTGTGATTATTCATATTTTTCACCCGCTAATCAGAGATCTTGATCCAAATTAATCCATAAATTTTGAATACTATATGGTTTATAGAAGGAATAAAAGCTTTAGGAAGCACATGTATTTCTATAGGAAAGTAGGATTTTACCATTGACTTCATATTTTTTTAATCTTTTATGTCAAAATCCATTTGGTTGGCCTACTTTTGACTCTATATTTTTTTTTATCTCCATGTCAGAGCAAGCAAAATTGTGATGAAAAGGTTCATGTGAAGACGTGCTCTTAAGATAATTTAAATGGTTGGTATGTCTAGTCTCTCCGTTGATAGTTTTTCTTTTTTTTTTTAGTATTTGTCAACTTGTGCAATTTTTTGTAAACGTAGAAAAAATCTCGTGTTCAATTGTCACGGCCCGAAATCAGGGGTGTGATGACACTTGCCTAATTCATCAAGGCAAGTCAGTCTAAACCTACTCACTTCAATACACAATACTAAAAGTGGAAGAAATAAAGTCTAATAAGCTAGGATAAGCACAGGGTAATCAAGTCTACAGACCATCCCTGAACTAGTGTTACATGTACAAGCCACTAGATTATAACACTCGAAAAAAAATACATGTCTCAATGTCTAGTCCTCGAATAGAACATAACATAAATATAGAATCATCGAGGGTTTGCTGAAGTGACAAACTGCTACCTCTCAAGAATCTAGAAGCTCGGTCTGAAGATGAGAAATCAAATCAGGAGGAACCGAGCTCACGATCTACACAAATGTAGCAACGGGTGAGCACCAAACAAAATGATACTCAGCAGATAGAAACTAAACTAAAGTAAAGCAACGAAGAATACAAGTACTCCTATACACCCAACCACATACTAGCAAACTGCACACCTGCACTCAGAAAAGTCCCAGCACAACAACAATATACACGTGTATACATATTATAGAATACTATCTCAGAATAACCAACTGATCCCCAGAGTCCAAGTAGTACAATATTCTGTTAGTAATATAAGCAATTATAAACTCAAAATACAGTATGCTCAAGTTATCAACTTATAACACAATCTTTCAATAGTTCTATCTAAACAATGTACAAGGTTTAAAACATTCAACACATCACACATGGTACATATAACAACTTCAAGAAATGAATTATATGAAATAGAGTGAATGCTATGAAATGTAAACAATGCAATGCAATGCCAGATAATCATGATGCATATCTGTCCTATGATACACATCCGCTGATATAATCAAGCCAAAATCTATGGGGGACATAACTGTCCATGTACCTGCCCTAGCTCGTGAGATTCGTTCTCTGTAAAATCGATGTCTCCTGTCATGGCTCGTGAAGTCCATTCCCAATATATTAGTGTGACATTCTATGACTCGTGTAACCCGTTCCCGTTATACCAGTGGAATCTCAGTCAAGAATTCACAACAAAATAGAATTCACATATAACATAAGAAGTGAATGCAGCTACATGAGCAATTGTGAGTATAATCATGTTTTGATTACTCCTTAGTCATCTCTCGAGGATTCAAAGTCACGTAAGTGATTTGTGAAAGTTCGAGAAGCTATGAAAAAGGTGAAGATGTATGTGTTGCTTCCCGTGACCCTGTTTGAAGATGTATGGAAGTTCGAGAAGCTCTAAATTGGATAGATTGATGTTTGATTTGCTTGAGGGCAAGCAAAGGCTTAAGTTGGGGGTGTTGATGATGCCATATTTCGGACTCATTTTGGGGATGGATCGCAAGGAAACATTATCTTTAGTGTGCTATTAATTCCAACTTCGAACAAATATGCATGTGCTATGACAGAAAATGGGATTAAAAGTTCACAAATGGTCAATACTTGGTGAAATCTTGGAGAGTGAGCAAGAGTGTAGAAAGGTGGTGTCACCAATATACTCAGCGATCCGCCGAACACTCAGGGAGATCGCCTATCATTGTAACAACCAAGATTCCAGATCAGGTCAAAATGAGTGTCAAACTCGATATCGCAAAGCATGTTCGGCGCACCACCGAATGGCACGAGAGATCACATAATGTTGCAGCACCCAAAGCCCCAAAACACTAACAAGAAGGTGATACGATAGATATTTCGGTGCATCACCAATTGGATTGGTGGAGCAAAGAGTCATTGCCTAATGTTGCAGAAAAGGAAGCCTTGTAAAGATGCACAGGAAAGCGGTAAAGTGCACATTCGGTGCATCGTCGGAGTGCTCGACAATGGTCGGCCTTGACCGTTGAATGACATTTCGCAGCACAAATTTTCACACATTTGCACGGAGTATATAAATAATTTTAGAAAGGACATTGTACATCATTAGTTCATACCATATCAAAACAATTAGTCTATAGTAGTAGTACGTAGAATTTTCCTCTTAGAGTACAAAGGAGATTAGGGTTTTGAAGCTTTTGGGAAGCAAATTGAAGAATATTGGCTGATGATAATCAACTAATTTGTATTCAATCTTGTTACCCATGAATGTTGTTGCTATGTATGGTATCAAATATTTAATTTCTAGCATGTGTGGCTAAAATCCCTTTGTTGGGTGTGTGCTATAGATATGGATCTTTGATTTATTTATTGGGTCTTCGATATCTTGACTTATCTGTAGTGGATTTGAGTGAATTTATATTCGTTCCTATGTTAATCTATAATTTCAAGGTTGCAAACTTGGGGTTTTACTTCAGATCTCTGATTGTTGCCTTAGCCAGAACTATTAGAGTGTGGAATGGATATAATGGATGAAAATCTCTTGAGGTTTCAACTGAAGCCCACAACCATGGATTCAATAGCCAAGGTATTAGGGGTTTTGCTGAGACTTCTTAGGCCAAGTGTGTCCTGACGGTTCGCTATGATTTTTTAGTTGATTCATACGAAACACCCTTGTATCATAACTGATATAGGATACAAGCAACCTAGCCTATTTATTCAATATCAACTTATTTAATTAAGTATCTAGACCCAGCTAGTAGATCAATTCCCACATTTTCACACCCCCGACATCTTCCCTTAATTGCTATTTAAATCATTATTTAGAACTCATTTAGCTGAATCTTTATTTTGATTATTGCATCTCCCCAGATCCTACAATTACTTGGTCTAACGAGTCACTTCCACTTTGAACAAAGATTCCCCATGGGATCAACCTCAACCTCTAAAGTTGGGTTATCATGTTGATGACGACCATCCCTTCTTCCTTGAGTAGCTGGGGTGAGCCACATTAGCGACACCCCAGTTCCCCTCCCCTCCACCCCCCACAAAAAAAATTTGTATTTTAAAATTTTCAATTTTTTTTACTCCACCCCTCCTACCCCCCTCATGCCCCAAAAAAGAATTTAAATATCTATTTTTAAAATATTTCAAATTTTGAAAATATTTTCATGTCAAAAATTATTTTACTAAAATTATTTTCTACTCTCTAGCCAAAAATAAAAGTATTTTTCTAAAAAATATTTTATTTATTAATCAAATCATAGAAAATATTTTTCAAAAAATATTTTTCACTCATCAGTCAAACATGAAAAAATTAGTTGCAGGAAAATACATTTTTCATGGAAAATATTTTTCTCCATACCAAACACACCCTTAATGTTTAAATTTTTTGTTATTAATTTTTTTTTTAATTGTTTCACTTCTTTTATGAAAAAAATATTTATGTCATTTTATATTTCTTGTTTATTCTTTTATTCATTAAGATGGGAATGCATGATAGTTAAATAAATATCGATATCGATACATTACATAATTATATATGTAATATCGATACATGATTATGCACAATTTATATAATATTGGTACATTTCATACCTATTTATATATCGATATAGTACATATACACTACATAAGTATTTATGCAATATCAACATATTACATATGCACAAAAAAAATTATTGGAAAAAACTTATTTTAAAAAATGCAGTAAAAAAACAGCAAAAAATAAGGTCTTTTTTCATTAGAAAAAAAAAAATCAACACCGCAAAGAAAGAAAAATAAAAAAAGAAAAGGAAAGAAAGCAAAAAAAGCCTAATGTCTTGGGCCGAGTAATTGAGCCAATTTTGATTTTCTTTTTCCTTGTAAAAAGAAAAAAATGTAATACTTTTCTTGTAAATATTTTTATATTAATGAAATTTGTCATAATTAAATTCAAGTTGTCAACGTCAATTGATTTTATTATCCAAATAAGTACATCTCTTAATTCGTTACCCATTCATCTAAAAGAGAGTTGAAACATGGTGCTCCTACTTTAAAGAGTACAACACTTTAGCCCATAGGATTTTCTTCATATGTGTCTCTGTGGTGTATGCATCACATATTAAAATCATAAAAATAATTTTTCATATTTGTGTATTAGAATAATTTGTCTATATCAACGATCCTAGTTTATACCCTAGTTAACGAAAAGATTGCTGGTGCCGTGAGATCCATAAAACTTTGAGCAAATGGTGGTTACGTATTGGTTCATTATGTATCGTATTATACTGAATTATTTTAAAGAATATAGTATTTGAATAGATTATATATATCATATTATATCATATTATACTGTATTGTTTTAAAGAATATTATTTCATTATATCTCATATTATACTGTATTGTGTCTTAAATTCCATAAAACTCTGTCATTAAGTTATGTCACCACACTATAATTCAGATGGTAAATTTAGAAAAAAAAAAAGTAGGGTACTAAATAATAATCATAAGACAAAAATATTAAGATAATACTGCAATTATAACAAATCAATTATTACTATATAATTTGAATCTTTTTATTATTATTTTAGAAATGTTGTTTGAACTTTTTGTCATTCATTAAAATATTCTGCTTTAGACAGAATTATCTTTTCGCTATTTTTCTTAATTTATTATTTTATCTTTTATTTATTTAATTTCAAGATTTACTTTTGAATTGAAATTTCTTTATATTTAAAATTTACTCTTGATTTAGGAATATTCTATATAAAATATTGTCTAGGCTACGAAGGAAAAATGAAAAATATTATTATTTTTCTAATATTTAAGACTTTGAAATTAACTAAAATTTTAAAAAGAAAAAGAGTAATTAAAATTAAGTTGAAAACATTAAACTACTCGTTTTATACTTAGGAGTCTTTCTTAAAAATTAAATTTTAATCAATTAATTATTTAACTCTTAACCATTCAACTCCAAATTATGACTTTATGTATTCACAAACTATTAACATATTTCTATACCAGTTTAGTGTACGTGTTTTGCACTTGTATGCCGCGCCAATTTAAAAATTATATATAACCAGTACTTGTAATTAAATAAATACAATATTCATGTAAACAAAATTAAACAAATACTATTAGTTTGATGCGACAGTTTAGTCTATTGTGAAATGACAAAGATGAAAAAATCAACTCAATTGTTTATAATATAGATATGTTAATAACTTTTTAATACATAAAATAATAATTTACAGCTGAATAATTAGAAGTTAAATAATTAACTGATTAGAATTTAATTAACAAAAAATTCCTAAATATAAAATGAGTAATTTAATATTTCCAACATAATTTTACTGTATTTTTTTTTAAATTTGTTAAATTGCATACTTTATTACTTAAATATTTGATAGTCAAAATTTTAGCTAATTATTTAGATAGAATAGCGCTAAATCAAGAGTGAATTCTAAATATAAAGAAATTCTAATCCAAAAGTGAATCTTAAAACTAAATAAATAAAAAATTAAATAGTAAATTAACAAAAATAGTGAAAAGATAATTTTTTCTACAGTAGAGTATTTTACTGAAATGCAAAAAGTTCAAACAATATTTTTAAGAGCTTTTACGCTTTTAATATAGTATAGATCATAAGTAATTGAATTAATTTTTTTTTTATCTTTGATTGTTCATAATAAATTAAACTATTGCATCAAATTAATATTAATATTTATTTATATAAATATTATAATAATTTTATTAATAAATATTATTTATATAGAATTTTTAAATTAACATAAAAAATAATTAAAAAAAATATATATTTGCATGCGCGCTAAATTAATAAAATTAAAATAAATATTATATTTAAACTAAAACAGTTAACCATGGAAACAAGGTGCCAAGTTATCTCCACTTTCGATCCGTAACTATAAAAGGGCAGCATTGAGTTGAAGCCCGGCTGGCAGTATTACCTGAAGAATATATGGAAAGTTATCAACTGGAAATATGCGAATGATGTTTGCTCCACCACCAGAAGCATCATCAGACTTACATCACCAATTACAATAAGGCCCTTGAACAGCTCCATGATGCCATATCCAAAGGAGATGCTCCTACAGTCGCCAAATTGCACAGTGCCATCAAATTTAACGGCGGAGGTCTCTCTCTTTCTCTCGTTTTCTGTTTACTGTGTAATTCATTGATTTGCCGGTTGCTATGGTTTGCTGAATTTGATTTATTGGTTGTGTTATTGCATTTGTGTGAGATTTGTTGGATTTGAATTGAACTGGAATATCAGATAGGTTTAAAACAAACTAGATGGTTCTTTTATTTGATTTTTGGATTATTCTCACAGGAATTAATTGAATGGTCTCTTTGCTTTTTTGGAAAATTGGAAGTCCGTAAATATGCAGTAATTAGTTACTATATAAATGTCTTAGGGCAACTTTTGTGGTAAAAAATATGAACATAGGATGCTCGCAAACTAATAAGCTGATTTCAGCCCAGAAGTATGTTGGTTCTGCGCGCTCTCTCTCTCTCGCAACTTGTGTTGAATCTCCCGTCAGCTAGGGGATGGGGGACTTATATGACTTGGGCAATTCTCACCCCTTGAGCTAGTTTCAGGGGTGAATTCGGCCCAAACTCCATTTCTTTAACAAGTTGCACTTTGATTTGCATCCATGCCTGAAGTTCATTCATGTGGCCACCGCACAACCAGTCTTCAAAGAATTATTTGTGTTGATTTCATAAGTAATTGTTCTTTTATCCAAGTGAATGATTTTATTTTTTTATTCTTCTTACTTTTCTCCCAGGTCATATTAATCACTCAATTTTCTGGAAGAACCTTGCCCCTGTCCGTGTAAGCTTGCACCCCCCTCCACCACCAATTATTTCATTGTTCTGCTCTGAACGATGAATCACATAAATGCTAAATCATGTTGCAGGAGGGTGGTGGTGAGCCTCCAAAGGGTTCTCTTGGCTGGGCTATTGACACTAACTTTGGTTCCCTGGAAGCTTTAGTAAAAAAGATGAATGCAGAAGGTGCTGCTTTACAGGGCTCTGGCTGGGTGGTACGTCTCACTTTCTTTTCTTGGGACTTTGTTGGTCAGCTTATGTCCTTGACAATCAAGCTCTGGATTGTACCTTTATTTTTTTTTTTTGAGCTGGCATTTATGTTTGCAGTGGCTTGGTGTGGACAAAGAGCTTAAGCGCCTGCTGGTTGAAACCACTGCAAATCAGGTGATTGATGCATGTTATATTTATCCTAAATTAATAGATAGTTGAGCGTCATCTTCAACAAGTGAAGTTGATTCCTACACTATTTTCCTTTTACTCGGAGGCTATTATCCAACAAATTGCAAAAAGAAAGTGTGGAAGACTGGTAACGTCTTGATTGTCTAGAAGTCTAAATAATCTGACCTTTCATTCATTTTTAGCTGCTACAATTGAGAGAGATTTTTTTTATCTGAATTGATTGTTTTTGCACTAGCTGAGTTTTCCTCTTAGGTTAATGAACTTCTTTGACCTGTCCATGGGATTATTTGCATTTCCTACTTCCTTGGTCTGTCAGCATTCTGCCATCTACACCATATGGCCCAGGCTTCAAATGTTAATAGGTCCTTATTTTTGTCTCTTTTGGCTATTTTTTATATAGGGGATTGCATAAGAAAGTTGATTTGTGTTTCCGTAATTGTTGCTTGTCAGGTTGCCTTATGAATGATCATAGGGATCAGTTTTGGGATTATTTTGTTTTTGCAGGACCCTTTGGTTTCTAAAGGAGCAAATTTGGTACCTCTTATCGGTATAGACGTCTGGGAACATGCATACTACTTGCAGGTGATTTGATCATTCTATCACGGTTTTTTAGTACCCAAAATGATGTCTGCAATATTCTGACAATATGCGTGATACTGGCAATATTTTTCTTCTGAAGCATGATTTACATTGCTACTTCGCGCAAGTGAAGTCAGTTGATGGCAGTTAACTATATGCGTTCGACTTTAATATATTGCATACGCTGAAAAAAGTTCAATAGTGAGGGTGAATGAGCTTCGCTGCATGAAATTTATTGAAGAGTTTGTTGTCCTATGTAATATTTTCCGGACAGGAAACAAGCGATTTTTATGAAGGCTGCTCTTTTTATTCAAATTTAAAAACTATTATTGAACTTAACTGATTTGCCTTGCTTTTTTGTGATGCAGTACAAAAATGTAAGACCAGATTACCTGAAGAATATATGGAAAGTTATCAACTGGAAATATGCGAATGATGTTTATGAAAAAGAATGCCCCTGAACAGGGATATTTGAGGTCGTTTCGACTTTTGAGAACATGTTGTAAAAGCTTTTGACAGGAAATAATCGCTGTGTGACATGAGCATCCTGATTTTCTTATTTTTAGTCGCTGGTTGATGTATGATTCTGAATAAAACTACTATACTATGGTCCATATTTTCTGCCACCTTTAAATCCTGAGGTGGTAATGTTATTGGAGCAGCTATACTACATAGCTAACGTAATTTATCCCAACACTAGGATAGTTGATACTACTGTTTATGAAATTTTATTGCTATCTTTTAGCAAGCAGGGCGTTGGCATATGTTTGGTTGAAGAGTCCACCATAGTGATTGGCGATGTTGGAGTTGATCAGAGGCTTAAATCTGTTGCAAGTTGCAACATTTCCAAACTTGTGGTGACATGACTTTTCCAACAACTCAAATGTTGTCTCTTTTAGGGAAGAAGAAACATTGAATTCCCTCATGGGAGTCCAAGAGAACAATTAAGTTCTGGGTCGTAGCATCCAAATCCTGATGCCTCCCTTTTTTGCATTTCCAATGATTCCACTACCTCCACGGAATGATTCTAAAGTGAATCCGCTTAATGATCCTACATGAGCAACAATACATCTTAATCTCAATGTACTTGCATTGGCTATAAGAATCATCCATAGTCATTTCGCGTTACTTGTGTCTGCCTCCAATACTAACTTCCTTTTAAAAAAAAATCAACGAGAGCACAAAATTTGTTCTAAACTATCAACTGTAATTGTTGCCACATATTTCTTTATGCACCCAAGCTGGCATCAAAAGCATGATAAGCTAAGATTAGCGTAGCTCTCCTTGTGAGACCAAAACTGAGATTGTATCAGCAACCTCCAAATTGAAGCAAGTGCGTGCACAACTTCTGAATTTTGTGTGGTTCTTCATTTTGGAAAACTGCTTTTAAAGCCTTGTGCAACAGTATTGACAATCCTCTTCACCAGTATACTGCAGAACCCACGAACTTTAATGGCATGAGCTCATTTCAGCTGCTTCACAATCTCAACACATTCAACCATGGGGCAGTCTGTCTTAATCGCATTTGGGGCAATATGTGATCTACTAACAGCATAACCTCCCTGAAATAAAAGCCCTCCAAAATAATGAAGTTAATATTATGTCTTAACGGCTGTAACAAGTAATAAATCTAGGGGGCAGATGGCAAGGAAGTTAACTTTAAATTGCAAGGAAGTTAACTTTAAAGTGCACTGATGCCACAGCATAGTGGAATGCAATTGCTCCATCAGCAATGTTTGAGTGAGTACATAGAATATGTATTCCAACTCCCATAAAATGTACAGATAAGAAATCAAGACAGAAACTACACACAGTATAGTTCCACAAATGAGGTTTGGAGAGGGTGAGGAGTATGCAGACATTACCCCTACCTTTGTGGGGTCGAGAGGCTTTTCTGATATGCTTCGACTACTAAAATCATTTTCCAGAAACAAGTTTTGAAAGAAATGCAAGAGTAAAGATAAAAATATAAATGAACGAGAAGTACTATAGTAAAGATAAACAAGTAAAGAAACAGCACTAATAAAATAAGATAATGTTGGCATAACAATAATAATAGAGGGTTTATTCACGGATTAACTTGGGAGCAGAACAGGATATTGGCATAAAATCAGGGAGATAATCCATGCAAAAACACCATATACTTGTGAGCAAAAAACATCTTCCACGACCCATTCAATCCACCTACATGTTCATATGGCAGTGACTCCTACAGATTTTGTGTTAAGACCACTGCCTGACTATGCCTATTTTACTCAAGAATATAACTTTCTATTTTAAGTTTTAAAAACATTTGAGTTTGAATTAAAAAGAACAGCCATATGTTATTTAACATAAACCTGTTTATGTTCAGATTATTTAAAACAGACTTGGACATTTTTGTATATATGAGCAGTTCACAGTATTACATGAAATATGATTAGTATATTGAGATGCAACAATTAAACTTTGATTGTTAAGTTGATTCGTACATGATGTTTTACCATCTTAAAATAATACAAATAGCATATCGACTTATTTTAGAGGGAGTAATTATTCGGAAGTGACCAACTAAAGTGCCACCAATTATGTTTGGTTTATTTTAAAAAGAGGAACACTTCTAAAAACAAATATTTCTTGTACTTCAAATACTTCAACACTGAGCTTTAAATGACATCTGTACATTATGAATTTCAAATTCAAAATAGTTTCAATTAATGGTCTCTTATTGTTTAATTGAAAAGAAGGGTAGATTCTCCAAGCAAGCTGCACAAACACTATACTCTTAGAGGTACTTAATCAAGCAAGCATATGTCAATTCAAGCTTGTTTTCTACCTACATCACATTAAGACAATCAAACCCCCATCATAAATAGTCCATTTGTTCTAATAATACTCCATGCAATATCATTATTGAAAATTGCATATAAATACGAAAGTTACTTTTGTCTAGTTTTTTAAATTATATTTTTTCAAATGTAGTAAAAAGATTTGATTTAGAAGGCATCAAGCAGATGCAACAAGTACAAAAGAGACGTAGTGGCTAACTTTTACTTTGTGCCACTTGGAGGTCATATTGATCGTACTCTGGAGTCATAAGAAAATACGTGAGTGAATTATACTTAATACCAGGGAAGTAACGAAATCCAAATCATTATCAGTACTATTAACAGTGTTTAGGTTACTCCATCAAAAAACAATTGCCACCTATAGCTATGTGCTGGGATTCTCAAAAAATATACTATTTTTGGAGTATTTGACACACACCCATCAATATTTTTTAAGAGTCCGAACAACATAGACCTAAACATCTAGCTAATATGTAGGAGTTGAGATATCCGGGGTGTTTGGTATGGAGGAAACATCTTCTAGAAATTTTTTTCCCAGTTTTTTCATGTTTGTTGATCACATTTTCTCTAGAAAAACAAGTTCCTTAACAAATGAGGAAAATGATTTCCTTAATTGAAGTAGAGAAAACAAGTTGCATTCCTAGTCTATTGTCTCATCCCCACTCCAACCCCCATCCTTTGATCATCCTATCCACCACCACCACGCCCCCACTCCCTCCTCACCCCATAGCAATCAGTTAAAAAACTCACTTGTTTTTTGAGAAAACATTTTCCTCCATACCAAACACGTCCTTCATCTACACACATGTGAATGTGATTCCTCTCTATCCAGATACACTAAAAAATAGTTGCTGGGATCATTTTCCAGATCCTTTTGACAGCCTTATCAACTCTCCAATAACACCAACATTCATAAGTTCCTTATTTTTGTACATATATTGTGATATTTAGACCCAAATTAGTAGATGGAAATGAAATTTATTTATTGAAAGTATCACACTGTTCAGCCACAGAACATGTAAAGCTAGGAAAGTCAACTTTGGAATAGTTTGAAGTTAAACCAGTCTTGGCTGAGCCAGAATGATGTTCTCCCACCAAATATTAAAGAAAATGCTTGCTCATGAAAGTATTTAATACCAAGTTTATAGTTTCATGGCACGTAGATGGGTATTTAGGTTCGGAAGCAAGCAGGTTTGTTGTTTAGATTCAAGAGAATTGGTTTTGGATTTGTTATTCGAAAAAAGAAAGAACACTAAAGGCTGAATGACTGAATCATTTGAAGAGGCTTTCTTATGTGTTAAAAGTTAACAAACTCAATGTTTACTGCTCCCTCCTTTCAATTTGTCTGATTTTCACTTGGTACTAAATGTAAGAAGTAAAAAGACTTTTGAATCTTGTAGTCCTACAGTAGAAATATGTAGAATGTATCAAATGCCGGTTAATCTTGTGATCTTAAACATGGGATATGGAAATTATGATTAAGAGTTGACAAAATAGGAAAGAGATTTAGTAAAAAGACTTTTGAATCTTGTAGTCCTACAGTAGAAATATGTAGAATGTATCAAATGCCGGTTAATCTTGTGATCTTAAACATGGGATATGGAAATTATGATTAAGAGTTGACAAAATAGGAAAGAGGCATTCTTTTTTAAACAAAACTAAAAAGGATGGTAGGACAAATAAATTGAATTGGAGGAAGTAACTATTTTTATTTTCTACTTAAGGCATTTAGGAAGTAGATTGTGTTTCTCTCAGCAGGCGAGCTGCTCGGCCCAGCCACTGTTTTGTTCAATTTGTTTTGGACTGGGAAGTTCTCTGGTCTAGAAATCAAATCCTAAGGGGTCTTTTAGCTGAGAAAGGCCATAGCAACACTGGTCAAATATTTCAATACCTACATAAGCGACTCTTCTGCATTTTCTTTTACATTTTATAGTGGTTAACACTGATTACAGTTTCCAAAGTCAAGCATGCCAGACGATTTTTCTACAAACCTTAAATATTGTAAAAAGGGAGCCAACCGTTGCTGAATAAATGAAACCTTTATATTTAGGCTCACTATGGAAAGTAAATTTTGGTCAAAGAGAGAGACCACTAAACCCTCCACGTAATACCTACACCAATGACATACCTCATGCAGGTTGTTCATTATAACACTTAGGGGAGGCAAATTCAGTTTAGCCCGACTTGCTATCTGTAAGTGATAAAACAAATAAATTGAAGTTTAGAATATAGTAAAAACAATCAATAACTAAAATGATGCAAAATGGAAATTGTGTGATGATCCAAACATTTAAATAAATTATTCTGACAAATAAGAAATAACAGCAACGAAAAATTGTTTAGCGAAAACCTCATCTGCATTGAGGTATCCAACTGGCAGTTTGGGGTCACTCTCGTCAATCATCTGTTTCAATAGCTTTTCTAGTTTTTTTCCTTCTGCATCACCAAACCATCCCCACTGATTAGCCAAACTCATCATTTCTGTTAAGTGGAGTGCACTGTGAAGAGGCCCAGTCCAGAGGGGTCCTGAAACTACAAGTGAACGCGAAACCTGAAAAGAAGTATAACGCTTAGGCGTGAGCCTGATGATAATTTTCTTTGACCATATGCACACACAACTCCACTCTTCATAGGGTTACTATCAGGGGGTGGATCCAAGGATTTATGTCTGGCTGGTTCCAACCTTTAGGTTCTTAACATTAAACCACACATTTTAGTACTCTTTCACTATATATCTGTACTCCATATTGAAAGAGGTTGGGATCAGTAAACCTATTGACTATGTGCATCATCTTCTGTACTAGTTTTAATATTGGTATTTGGTTTAATTTTAAGACGACTAAAATAACAAAGGTAAATAAGGATTTTGATGTGTCAGACGTGGAGATTTAAGGAATAAACCTTCTCGAAAAGAGAAGAAAGTAGTTAACAAAAATCAAGAGGGACACCAGACATGCCCATCGCCATGCAGAAAAAACAAGTAGGACACGGGATTTGAACTTTTGATCTCACTTGTAGAGGTATACCGAATAACCATTGCACCATAGGACTCTTTGAGCTCGTGTGCACATATATATTCCTAAGTCATTTTGAAGAGATATAGCATTGCTATAAATAATGCTATAAATAATCTAAGGACGACAGAATGGGTGCACATGAAACCCACACCACTCCACATGGATACATCCAAACCTACTATACATTTATTGATTCTAGTAAAATCTTTTGCAGGATTTTATGACGATTAGGAGGGATTAGGAATGGAACTTAGTAGCATTGCACATGTCAATGTCAAATAAATATGTTAGAATAGGAATAGGATTACATAGTCCTATTTAGAATTGGAATAGGAATAATATGTTGTTTCCTAGTTGGATTTGGATTAGGTTATAGTGTCTATAAATAGGGTATGTAGCAATGTAAATACAATAGAATAGGAATAGGAATAGTACGTTGTTTCCTAGTTGGATTTGGATTAGGTTGTAGTGTCTATAAATAGGGTCTTTATGTAACATGAAAACACACAATTCAATAATATATTTTTCCCAATATTTCTCACATGGTATCAGAGCATTGGTGAGAAACTTTCGACAGACCACCTACGTCAATTTTCGGTGGCTGTCATGGGCTGATTTGTGTCGATATTTTTTTCTCAGTGCTGTGTGAAAATTAACACCACCACTGGGTCTCTCATCCTCCGCGACAAGATTCCAGTCAGACCCACTGAAAACTGTACCCCACGCGCCCACACGCGCGATCGAAGGTCCAGTTCCTCCGGCGAGATCTGACCACGCGCCGACGCGTGAGGCCAGATCCAAACACTTTTTGGCCTCCTTTTTTTTCCCAGCTGGGTCGCCTCTTCATTCCGAGGCTACCCATACAATTTTTCCTTAATTCCGACCTCCGGAATTTGGGTTTCGGCAATTCCAGCCCTTTTCCGGCAACTATTCCAGTGTTTCCGGCCAATTTTTCAGATTTTTTTCTTTCAGAGAGGTTGCTTTTGCATTCTAAGGCAGCCTACATATATCTTTTTGCTATTTTGACCGGTTTGTACTATAAATTTTTTTATTTCAAAAGATGTCTTTTGGGTTTGATATGTTTGACTCCAAAAGTACCGGAATCGGGAGTTCAAATCCTATGATCACTTCAGAACCATTAATGGGTAGTTCCAACTACTTAGCATGGGCTTCCTTGGTTGAATTATGGTGCAAAGGTCAAGGTGTTCACGACCACTTAACAACCAATGCTTCTGTGATAGATGAAAAGAAAAAGGCTACTGAGGAATCTGCAATAGCCAAAGCACAATGGATAGGGTTGATGCTCAATTGTGTAGTCTCCTATGGGGTTCTATTGATTCCTAGTTGATGTCCTTGTTTCGCCCATTACAGACATGTTATTCAGTTTGAGAAAAGGCTCGTGCTTTACTTGATGCCCTTGTTTTACCCATTCCAGACATGTTATTCAGTTTGGGGAAAGGCTCGTGCTTTATATACTAACGACATCTCGATTTTATGATGTGGTGTCTCGAATGAACAACTTAAAGCAACAAGAATCTGATATGTCTACATACTTGGGACAAGTGCACGCAGTCATGGAGGAATTTGAAACATTGATGCCTGTCACTGCGAACGTCACAACACAACAAGAGCACAGACATACATTGTTTTTAGTCCTTACACTTGCTGGACTTCCTGCTGATCATGATTCT
>DF364779.1:1222-14093 GCA_000787875.1 Solanum virginianum | reverse complement strand
ACTCAGGAAAGAAGTTAACTGAGCAATGTAATTGCCTTGTCAACTTGGACACTGAGAGTAAATTATGCTTGAAATCAGGCACCACCAATACATTGTCTAGTGTCCTCCCATGCAGTGTGTTACATAGACCAGTGTGTGATACCTGTGCAACCTCACCATTAGGTAAATGCACTACCTTATTGACACAACTATATGCACAAGAAAGCCTATTCAATTTGCAAGTCATATGGCATGTTGCCCCTGAATCAACTATCCAACTTTCCTTCCCTGTGTCTGCCCTGAACTGTGTATCATCAGATTTAACAGATAAAACAGTAGTCACACCTGCCATATTGGCCATAGTGTTTGATGTCTTGCCTGCTATATTGGCCATAGTGTTTGATGTCTTGCTTGTGCTTGTGCTTGTGCCCGATTCCTCCCTCTCCAATATATGTAGGATCCTGTTATATTGACTCAGTGTAAAGGTTAGCTGTGCGCTCAGTGATGTATCCAACTCTGTACTCTTTCCTCTCACCACAGTATCAATAGGTGCAAAGTCATCCTTCAACTCTATTTCAGTCCTAGCAGTAAGCACATGGTTCACTGTATTCACTGAATCCTGATTCCGATTATGTTGCATTGAGTTTGCCGGTGTCCCTGGCTTTCTTTTGAACTTTCAATCAGGTGGATAGCCATTCAACTTGTAGCATTCCTCATTTGTATGACCTTGTAGCTTGCAATAGCCACAAATCTGGTCCCAATTCTTCTTCCTAGGCTGAACTTTCTTAGGATGCCCTGCATACAAAGCAAGTTGTTCCGGTATAGCATTTACTGTGTGGAAATAGGCAGTCAATCTCTGACAGTATGGTACCTTGACTGAGCGTACAAATATCCCGATGTAGTTGACAGCATCTAGATCCATCTACCTTATCGAACCTCTCCTTTAGGTCAGCCCATACCGTGGTCGCATCAGTAGCATAAACAATACTACTGAGAAGTTCTTTCGAGACAGTGTTCATTATCCACGCGAGGACAAAAGCGTTACATTTTTCCCACTGTTCCTCTATCTCTCTTCTGTAATCCCCTCTTCTACAGGTCCCAAGCACAAAGCCCAATTTGCTTTTGGCTCGAAGATTAATCAACATCGACCTACTCCACAGTGAATAATTCTCTGTCCCTGTGAGTTGAACTCCGGTGAGAATGCATCCTGGAATGTCGAAATTCTGCAGATAGAGAGGGTGATTTCGCCGTCTCTCGACGTGGTCTAGGGTTTCAACTTGCTTTGCTGTTCCGGCAGTTGCATTGGTAGCCGAATTCGCCATCGCCGACATCCAAAAAACAATTCGATCGATTGAGCTGAAGATCAATCAATTGAGCTAAAGACCGACGAAGAAGAAGAAGAAGAAGATTGAAAAGGGAAAATTTATTTCTTATTTCTGTACAGTGTACATCTGTATACTTATACATATATTAAATGAAGGCCCACTATAGTTGTTATGTGTCTTACCATACACAATTCCTTCTAACATATTAACTAACTAATATTCATTAACTACATTACAACTAACTGCTAACTACCATTAACTACTTCCAGTAGAATGTTTATAATTAGTTAGCATATATAATTATTAATACTAAAACTTATAAATATTTGAATGTGTTATATAGAATGAGGATTTACGACGAAGCAACAAAGGTCAAAAGCAATATTCTATTAGATAGACTTTCACCTTTCTGGGCGTGCTTCGACCGTGTCTCTGGGGCACAGTTGAATGTAAATATCATGAACGCGAGGTGCAGGATACCAAGCACTCAGTGACTATTTTTATAAATATTTTAATTGAATCAGTGAAAAAAATAGTAATATTTTTATATTTCTCCGAGCATGGGTTCATAGATTATCAATTTTTTTTTCGTATGTTTTCGTTCACAGAAAAATCAAAATCAGCATATTGATTTTCCTCCCTCCAAATATTTTTAATATTGGATTTGTTCACTTCCAGTAAATATTTACAATCTTTACTAACAACTCCATGAGAATGACATTATACGTCCCCCTCGTTAATGAACATGTCTTAACATTTGAAGCAAAATTTAGATTCTTGATTCTTACCAATTTTTGCCTCAATGTGCTATGTCATTCTGCTTGGTGACTTAGTAATAGTAAGAGCAGTGAATACATAAATTTGATTACTGACTACAGTTGATTTCATATAATCTTGTTTGGAGACAAACTTTTTGGTTTGGATATGATTCTTTTACGTACTCAAAGGCCTTAATATCTTGTCGAGAAATTATTGCATACACATACATCTTTTTTTTTTTAAAAGAAACTAATCTCAGACAAGCACTACTTTTATGAAACCGCCATGAGTATTTCTTCTTCTTTTTTGGTTAGGGGTTAGGGGTGTGTGGGGTGGGGGGAGGGGGAAAATTGGGATCCTCATTTGGTCAACCAGCCGTGGAAGCTTTTTCTCGAGGGGGTGTTCTTGACCCAGTGAATATCGCTTGTCAGATGATAAATTTGTTTCAGAACATGAGGTGTGAATCAAATCTATGTTTGAATTGAAATTGGGATACTGATGCAAGTTCTTTTCTTTTGAATCAGATAAATTCATATCAGAAGAGGTTGACAATAAGTTCTTTCAAAATTAACTATCACCCGAAAATAGAGAACCAAACCCCTTTTTGATCCATTCATATCTGCAAGCAGGGAGGGAAGGGACCCAATAGTTTGTATATATGGTTGGAAAAAGAATATATACTTTGTAGTGTATTTATACAAGAGATCTTAAGTCTTAAATAATATGAATGGCACATGGCATCCATAGCTCTTAGAAGAACTCTTCATATTGGATATGTTGTAGGTAGGAAATTTTGCAAAATCAATCTTGATATTCACTTGTGGGATTCCACCGAGTTTTTTGTTGTTGTAATCTTGATATTTACCTGGCAGGATTTCAAGTCAAATTGAATCTCATTCGACTTTTAGGAATCGTCTAGTTGTTATTAGGAAGTGAGTTATTCGTGTCTTAAAATTGATCCAACTATTATCATGTTGGATAGCATTTTAGTTGCTTTGTACAAAATTTAGCACACCAAATCTGGTATTTGGTTACCGATTTTAAAACTTGCATAACTAATACATATATAAATTATGTGGTAATTTATGTATTATTTTAAGCAGGATTGAAGATGGAATAACGAAATCCTGCACAACTAATGCTTGCATTACTCATACCTGCATAATTCTAACCATCAGACAAGTAATCCCTTACTTCCTAGCTAGTCATGTACTCAAAAAGTTGAGAACAAAGAATAAGACTAGCATGTCATTTCAGTAACTACTATTTTCAACCTTGAACCTGCTTGCAATTATAAGAGTTTGCTGTATTGATACTGAATAAGGCCACCGCGCATAAGGATAGAAGGAATGAGCAATGCACCTATTGAAATGTTGAAGAGAGCAAAATGAACCCCATCTTCTCATCTGGAAAAACCTAAGTTGCATGGACTCTTCACTTTCAATGCCGTACCCGTGTTGGATTCTCTGAAAATATACTACTTTTGGAGAATCTGACATGCACCCGCTGACACTTTTGAAAAGTTCGAGCAACATAGGGTAAAACACCACCAAGAGCTCCGGTGCCATCTTAGTGTCCGATTGTACAGCCAACACTAGTTGCTGCATCAGTAGAATCTGTATTGAAGTCGTGACAATTCAGAACAAGGTGAAACTACTAAAATGTTGTTCGAATAGATCTGAAGACTAATATACCATGATAATTGCTTGCTTAGACTGTCGGTACTAATTCATCAGAATTCTTGATGCCATTGAGACAAGGTGGCTTGGCAGCTCCATAATAGAAGAACGCCATCATTTTGGATAACTCATCTGCTGTTCGGCTCACTACTCAAGAAATAACCCCACCAAAAGAAAAAGGTCAGATATAGAATGAGGATTTACGACGAAGCAACAAAGGTCAAAAGCAATATTCTATTAGATAGACTTTCACCTTTCTCACGGTACAAGATTTTCCCTGCCTTAGTGAAGATGAGCTCAGGAAAAACAGAGACTTTCAAAGCAGACACTAAGTCATCTTCAACAACAGCATCAATTGCTACACACTAGAGTAAACAAAAATATATATCAGTAGTGTGTTTGGAATATAATTGATTAAAGTTGAATGGTTTAACTAACCCTTGGTGAAGGTAGCCTGCAATTCCAGATGATGTGGATAGCCTTCTCCAATTCATCCCGAACCATTTCATTTTCCTTAGGCCTGCATGTAACACACAGCTTTCATAAGATAATATAAGCCTAAACAGTTGCTCAAGAATCCAAATGTCTATCAAGCTCTAATTCAAATTTCTTCCTACACCACAAGGGTCTAAATGACGAACTGTAGCCCTTCCTGCACATATCTTTCTCAAAAACTTTATGCATTTGTTTTTCAGGGCTCAAGTGTTAACCAATTTAATGATATGAAAATCCCTTCAAAGAAAGGAAAAGATTTGTTTTTGTCATATGAACATGATCTCACAATCGAATCATAAAGAAGAGCAGAAGAGAGCATACAGGAAAGAGATTGCCATCATGAACAATGTATGGTCTTTCGCAAACCAAATTATGCTGCTCTCTTCTAAAAATAGCATTTCTAGAATCCCAAATCTTCCAATATTTTGAGGAAAAACTCTTATAGTATAAGTTTATCAGGTCACTTCTACAAAAGGATTGACATTTATAAAGCTAATATTAGAGCGAAAGCAAAAAAATTTTGAATTCAGTGTCATACTTCGCTAAGTTGATAAGGACTGTTTGAGCCTACATTTAACCAAACTCACCAATTAATTCTAGTTATTGCACATGACCATTTTCCTGGTGAATCAGTGGAGAGACTTCCAAAAGGTAATTATTAGTACTGTGAAGAGCAAAGAAACTTAGCGAATGATGGGCACATGCAAGCTGCCATTTAGTATAAGAATTTGATTGTCTAATAGAAGCAAGAAATATAGATGCAGACAGCAGATAACCCCAGCCTTTCGGAGATGCAAGTAGATTCTAACTTACACATACATGGACGAGAACCAAAACAGAAGCACGACAGAAATAGCTTTTGTGGAAGTGCATTCCGTATATAGTCAAAGGCTACATAGTTAATGGGAGATGTAAAGGAGATCACCTTTTGTAGCGATTATGAACAAGAACAATAAGAGGACTGATGTCCTTAAAGACAGTCTCCTCCCACTCTGCAGTGGTCAAGTCCTTAACTGGACGAATATAGTCATCATCTTGCCACACCAATTCATTGTCACTGTCATCATTTTCATCATCGTCATCTTTCTTAACATTCTTGACGGTGATCTTATTGAAGAATTGATCCATGTTAAAACCCCGGCCATCAGCATCTTCTGGCCAATCAGGGTCTTCCTCTTCAACAACAAGAGGGTAATCAGCCAAAAGCTTTTGCATCTTTTTTCTTCTCTCAACAGGATCTACCTCTTCCTCAACATCAGGAGACATTTTAATGACATCTCTTATCTTTCTCCTCCATTCCCGCCTTTCATCTTCATCCATATGAAAGTAATCATCCCTCTTATGACCTCCATCAGAATCAGATTCAGATTCATCTCCTTCGTCTTCCTCTCCATTGCCAAATTTGAGTAACTCTTCTAGCTTCGAAGCTTTTGATCTCCTTTGTCTGAGACCATGAGCCTGTCTCAATAGTCCAGTATCATAAGCAGGGATCTTTTAAGAATATGCACATGTAATAGAGATTAACAGCGATGATGAGAATTAGACAATAAGAATAGAAGTGGAGGAATGTGCATACCAGTAATTGGGACCTCCAGAATTTTGGTGCTGAGTGACCAAAATTATTCAATTTGAAGGAAGAGAGAATAGAACTGCTCAGTTTGTTTCTCCTTTGAGGAACAATTCTAAACATTGAAGGGAAGCTTCTGAGGCATTTCTCTTCTAAAGGTGGGGCTAAAAGCTGCAGCCTTAGGCTGTGTTGTAATTCCATTGTTCTAAAAGATAAAAAAAAACACTATAACTTAACACTCCATGTAATAGGTAAACAAGATAACGGAGTGAAAGCATAGTAATGGCATGAAATTATCCCATCTGAATGTGTTTAAGCCTGGTCGTTTTCATATCCTGATGCATACAGCACTTGTACCTGCTAACTAAAACCTCTCCTGGTATCACTCGCAAACATGATCATACTGAGACTTTTGGTGTTCATCAACAACTATAGGAAAAGATAAACAACGAGTTGCTGCAGTCCCAAAGAGGGACAAAATCATCTCTCAAAATGCTTTATTTAAGCCCAGGAGTGCCTATTGAAATAACCTCTCTACACAGGCATACCCCATACCACAATTGAAACAACAAATAGTTTTATGTATGACAGAGGAAAAGATTGAGAGTTTAAAGCATACAAATTCAGCAGCTAAAGAATTCTCTCTTACCTCCTCAGATTAGTGTCTCTTCAGCTTCTCACTTCTGTAGAGCTAGTTTTTCCCCAAATTTTGAGATAATGGCTCGGAAGTACCAATCACATAAAATATGGACTGTTTTGAACCCTCATTTGTTGGAAAGAGGATTAAATTATAGTCTCTGGTTGAATTTCAATTATTTTTATTTTACTCTACTCATATATTCATGAATTTCAATTATTTATGTCTGAATTTCAGTCATAAATAGTTAAACTTCCATCATTTTTTTTTACAATTTAAAAAGTAGGTGCATAAAATTTAAATAAAAATAATTGAATTTTAGTTTGTTCAAACCTAAAGTAAATACATATGCAAAAAGAGGATACAAATTAAGTATATCGTCCGTCCAACCGCAACAATTGTCCACAATTATTTAGACACACACATTAAAAAACAGTAAATAATTATATTATCCTTTCAATGAACTAATATTTTGAAAAAATACTTCAAATATCATACAGTATTTAATGGCAACGGTAAAATAGATATGAAAAAATAATTTTTTTTTTAATTTTTAAAATTAAGTAAATATTAATAGATAATTAATTTTAACATAAAGGGACAAATTAAAGATGAACAATGGGAATAGTTTTGTCAAAACCTAGTGCCCGTTACCTTATTACAGTGCCATTTTTTAGCCAGATGGACTTGGGCTAGGATGAAGGTCCATTAGTGGATTTAGATTGGGCCAAATATCGACTTTTTATTCTTAACAGCTCGTCTTCATGATTATCCAGAAGGAATTTTACCCGTCTATATTTTTTTGGGAAATTATATATATACAAAAAAGTAAAAAGTTTATAAAAAAAATTAGTTTATTTTTTATTTACATAAAAAATAGCTCAAAATCAGTGAAACTATATAATATAATTTGTCAAAGTTATAGAAAGTATACACTGTTATATAATCTATATTACTTATACAAGAGACTACTATATAATATATATTATTTATACATGAGCTATACACTAAATATATATTATGATACACAAATATACACTGACTATACATGCCTATACAACGAGGACTGAATGTCCAAAATTGTAACTTTTAGATTTATGCCTTGAATCTGTTTTCATACCATACTCCCACTTCGTTTAACGCTGACGGGGGTCTCGCTGCCCGGTTAGCGAGTCGGGGTCCAGGGGTGAAACGCCCTGGTTTGGGGGTTCGGGGGCGTAAGGTGGCCCCCAATGGGGGTCCAGGGGTGAAACGCCCTGGTTTACGGTATCTGTTGTTTTATACATCTATCTGTTTTCTGTTGTTGATGAGTGGATTCAAGTCAAGGTGGAGATTTGTTAGATTTATGCCTTTAATCTGTTTCCATACCGGGCTTAGGTTTTCTGTTTTGGGCCTATTTTGTGGACTTCTCCGTTTCAGTTTCAGAAGGCCTATATATATATATACTTTGTAACCTAGCTGTTGATATACTGTATTCTGATAACTCCTCAAATCAATAAACCATCTCTTCTCTGCCATAGACATAGCCGATGCATTGTCGGTGAACCACGTTAAATTCTGTGTTCGTTCTTGTTATTTTCTCTACGTTTATACACATCTGTTCTAACAGTAACAAATAGCCAAAGGCCAGCCGAATGGCTACTTTCATAATTAAAAAAAAGTGAGCTATTTTTTATGTAAATAATTTTTCTCAGTGATTTTGTGGGTGTAATTATCCCCTTTTTTTGGTAGCGTGCCAGTCTATATTCATATGCAAAATTTGCCTCTTACAAAATTACGCTACAACAATTTTATATGTATTAAAACTCACACGTTTGTACAATAATAAAAAGGAATTGATTCATGAGGTATGGAACAAAGTCAATATTAGGTTGGAGATAATTTCTGAAGTTTAAAATGTTGAAATTAAGCAAGATCAAAATGAAATATTTAGAGTGCAAATTGTGTGTTGTGTTGGATGAAGCAATCTTGAAAGTGAAGCTTGTCACATAGACTATTTCGAAGAGAGAAAATGTTAAGTATCTTCGGTTTGTAATTCAAAATAGTGAGAACATTGACGATGATATCACATATCGCATTGAGACGGCATGAAGGAAACGGAGGCTTATTTTTCAAATCTTGTGTGATAACATGGTACCACTTAAAATCAAAGGTAAGTTCTACAAAATAGTGTTTAGCTCGTCCTTGCTATATGGATGGAGTGTTTGCCAGTCAAGAATTCACATGTTCAAAAGATGCATGTTGTAGAGATGAATGTTGAGATGGATATGTATGTGGTCATACTAAATGCGACAAGATTAGGCATGAGGTTATCCAGGAAAAGGTGGGAGTAGCTATGTGATGTACAAGATGAGGGAAGCAAGATTGAAATGATTTGAAAGTATAAAGAAGAGGTGTGTAGGCACACTAGTGAGGAGGTGCGAGGGGCTGATTGTAGTGGGTACGCGAAGGGGTATAGGTAGGCCAAAAAATGTATTGGGAAGAGGTGATTGGACGTACAGGACGTACAGGACGTACAGGACGTACAATTGCTTATTACCGAGGACATGACCCTAGAAAGGAAGGAATGGAGATTATATACTAGGATAGAATGTTAGTAGGGATAGAGTGTTGTCTTGCCTTGCTTTCGTTATTTATTATCATATATTGTGTATTGTGTCACACTAATTTTTTGCTCGTATTGTTTCTTTCTTGTAGGCTCTACTACACTATTTTTCATATTACCTATTATGTTTTCTTCATTATTTCCTTTTTCTTTTATACTCATATATAAAACTTAAAACGTTTTCCTCTATAATTATAAAGTATAATCTTTTTAAAATGTTGATGATTTGAGCTAGAACGATTCTTTCTTTCTGTTAAATTTTTAATAAGATTTTTTCATTGCATATGGGATAAGGAAGGGGCAAGAAATCAGGTTTATTATGTAGGATATATACTTTCGCCGATAAAACCGAATGTTGACTCAACAAAGAACTTAATAACTTAATTTCATTAAATCTATAAGATTACACTTTAAAAGAGATGAAAGATAAGGAGTAATCTAAGTAGCAAATAGGAAAAAGAAGAAAGAATCAGAATAGAATTTTGACAAACAACGTTGAATGGCAACTTTGGCAATCATTAGTTTGCAGTTCGATGCTTCCAACATAATATCAAAGTTTATTTTTGTCATATCATTATTCAACTAATAATTATTATCTTTGAAAAAAAATTGAAACAAATTGAAATCAAGGAAAAAAATTATGACTTCCTAATATACAAATATTAATTGAGTGATGATTTGAGAAATTAATCTCAGTTTATTCTAAAAATATAAATTTTATTTTTCTTACTTGAGCATGAAGCTTACCCTTGGAATATTTTTGGTGTACGTGGAACTAAAATATTGGTTATTTTAGAATTTGAATTTCCACTTTTACCGACACCTTTGGCATAATTCTTTTGTTGTGATAGATTCATAGTTAGCGTTTCCTTGAAGGTGAATACTAGATTTTGACCTCTGCATAGTACCATATATGCTATTTACGATTCTGTTATTCTAGTTTATAATGAATAAAGCCAGCCTAGTTGGTAACATGTCCCTACTTGTCATGAAATTATTTGATTCATGTTTTGGGTAATATTTGAGATCTTACGAGAATACCCATAAATATAATGATAAAATAAATTTTTATGTGGGACTTTTTCAAATTTACACATGTAATACATGTTCTTTATATTTCTCAAAGTAAAGTTCTTTGCATCGCAATGTCTATTGTATCGGCTTGGTTTTTCTCAAGTGGATTGTTTTTTTTTTTGGACTGAATATTGCTTGTTTGATAGGATGTCTGATATGTAAATAAAATTGCCCTTTTATTATTAGCTAGTTACAACTCTTGACATATGATGTTAAGCACTTGAATTGAACAAGTGACATAAAGATCAATGTTATAATTTTAACTTCGACATGTTGCGTGTGGTAGGTATTTAAATAGGAAGAGAATTATTGAATAATGGTACCGTTCTCCCTATGGTTAAGAAAATAAAATTATACTCTTTTATCATGATGGTAAGCTATATATGGACACAAACTATATAACAAAATGAATCAAACCAAAGAAGAATAGAGATCAACTCATATATAAATATATAGTTTACAAGCAATATTCCAGTTTTTGTATATATAGACATATGTATATATTTCCTCAGTAATCTATCCACTTGATTGATTGACTTGTTGTCTCACTTATACTCACAATTTTAAGGATCGAATCTAGTTACGTATAAGAAATGCAAAAATCTGACAAGTCATGCACCGTCTTTTTTCTTTAACCATATCCGAATATATACATAATCTTATAAGAATCACAACTTACTTTTTTAGTTTTTCACCCTCCTATGTCCACTATCCATATTAAAGATTGATTAAATCTGAATCGCATATTACATGATCTTTATCTCTTTGAGGACATGACCTTAGATAGAAAGGAGTGAAGATCGCAAATTAGAATAGCAGACTAATAGATTAGTAGGGTTAGGTTGATGTATGTCCATGAGATATAGTAAGGTAGTAAGTTTTGTCGTACCTTTACATATTGTGTTGTTATTATCCATCTTTTATATATATTAATTCTGTCATACTTGCATACTATCATGTGCTTTTCCTTGTAGTCGCTCTTTCTGTTTCCTTTTCTTTTCTTTTCCTTTTTTACTATATCTAGTTTATTCTGCTTATGGGTTTTTGTGACGAGGGTTCCCAGGAAACAACCTCTCTACCTCTATGAGGTAGTGGTAAGGTCTGCATACATTCTACACTGATCCCCTAAAACCCCACTTGTAAGATTCCACTGAGTATGTTATTGTTGCACATCACACGACCAATTTCCAGGGCCGCTGCTTTTAACAAAACTTTTTTTATTCTCGAGAATTTGAATCCAAAGTAAATATGGAGAAATCTCAACCATCTCACCACATCACAAGTATATATAGAAAAGGTAAATAATAGGATATATATGAAGATTCTACAACTTTTATTCCTTTCAATAAAAATATAAGCCTATATAAAGAGGACCTTATTATTAATCCATGAGTCCATCTGCAATACTACAATATAAAGAGCAATTTAAGTACATCTCACTTTCTTTTCCATCATAATCATGTCAGAGCTTGGAAAGATAGGTAAAATTCTTGGATTATCTGTTTTAGAAGGAAGAAATCATAAGGGATCAAGGCAGTGTTCTTCTAGTAGTGAGGGACAAATTCAACCCGATTTGTGTTTACAGATATTATCCACATTCTGATCTTGTTCAGCTTATTCCACCTCCTGCTACTACTGAAGCCAGAGTTGTTTTTACTCAATTTCCTGAAAGAAAAGCACCTGCTAATGTAGCTTTCTAATTACCTACCTAGGACTAGTTTATGTTGTCATAATGTTAATTAGGTATGTTACACTAGGAAATTAAAGTACTCCTTGTACGCACTCTCACTTTTAAGTTTGAGTGTGAAAGTTTGTGTATGTCACTGTTAGTTTTTACCCTCAATGTCCATATTAGTTAGTTTGCACCGTCTAATCTGCTTCCGTGTGTAATAAACTACGAACCACGTAGGAGATGTATTAGAAAAAACTTTTTATATTAAGAGTAATTTAAGGAAGAACAACATCTTTAATCTTTTAATCGTGAAATTACACTGAATATGCATGTTGTGCATTGTAGCATCTTTGGCCGATCTATCAATTAGCATCTTAAATAATTAAAAGAAATATCACATTGACTAAACTTAGAATCTATCAATATCTAAGAAATGAGAGGTGCTATTTGCCAAGCATATAATCCTAAACCTCTCATTCTACATGTTTTAATTTATAAAAATCTTAAATTATTACCAAAAAAAAAGTTCTAGTTTATTTTTTTTAAACAGGGTGCTCAATCAAACTAAGCGCCATACGTTAAATCCTAGAATATTTAAGGAAAAAATATTTGGATGAGTAATTTTTAATAAATAATTACTTAATTTAGCAATTTTTTTTATATATTACCATTAATAGTAATATAATACTATAATAAATCTGTAATTGAATTAGAAGTTAATTATGCATAGAAGATAAATGTATTATAAGTATTTCTAAAATATACTATGCTTGTTTTGTAAAAAAAATTGATATAATATATTATAAATGTATTAAAGTGAGTGATAAATGTATTATTCACCAATAAAATTTGTATTATATGCGTTATATAAATTGTTCTTTATAATATGTACTAAAACTATATTATAAATGTATAACAAGCGTTCAGTGAAAAAAATCATTGTTATAGACAATAAATATTTTCTTAATATAACATATCTATATAAGTTTCTTATATTTAATCAAGTGAACTTTCACTAACACTTTGAGATATATAAAACCTAAATCAGATTATGTTCCAAAATAAATACACACATATCG
>DF364780.1:0-31876 GCA_000787875.1 Solanum virginianum | reverse complement strand
CTCCAATATGTCTTCACTCAAAAGGATCTCAACTTGAGACAAAGAAGGTGGTTAGAACTTCTTAAGGACTATGATATGAGTGTGCGTTATCATCCCAGTAAGGCTAATATGGTGGCCGATGCATTGAGTAGGTGTCCGTGGGTAGCCTAGCACATATTGATGATGGTGGCAAAGGGGTGGCTAGGAAGGTCCATCAGTTGGCTAGATTGGGAGTTAGGTTGGAAGAAGTGGATAGTGGGGTATTACGGTAGTTGATGGCTCTAAATCTTCTCTAGTTGAGGAGGTAAAAACCAAGCAAGATCTTGACCCCACCTAGGGAAAAAGTTCCATTCTTCTGGGTTCTTGATAGAATTAGTGGTTTTTTTTCTTTACTCTCAGGAAAAGTGAAAATAAATTGGAAAAGTTAGCGTTAGTTGCAGTAGCAGCTGGGCTTTTGACACTGGGTTTAGTAGATCCAGGAACAACTGCTAAGTCTGGTGGTCGAAATGATGGTCGGGCTTTTCGATCATCAATTCCTCGCTCTTCCTCACCAAATATCAATAATTCAAGGTAAATGCCACTCTTTTTTGAACAAAACAATTTTGTTTATTTGTTAATGTTGAAGATATAATTAAGTAAATAAATGTATATCCTCTCTAAGAATCTAAGACTGTTACACAATTGAATATAATGGAGGTCCTACTTTGTTCATCATTGATTGATTTGAAAAATTGTTGAAATTTAATCAAAATTATTGAATCCTACAATTGCAATTGAGAGTAATTTGATCATCTCAGACATACAATATATGATAAGAATTTTGAACTTGGTAGTCAGGGAACATGTTAATTTAGTAGTATTAGTCACTGTCACCACCGAAGATTTTCTTACTCTCCTTGATACAAATCATCTTAAAAGTATTGGTTGTGATGAGTCGAGCTAGATTGTGGACACTAGTGCCAGTGCAATCAAGGAAGGATACTTTTTCATCCTATACTCTAAGTTACTTTGGAACTTTGAGTATGGGTAATGAGACTATATATAGGATTACTAATATTGGTATAATTTATTTGGAAACTAGTGGTTCAACTAAACTAATTTTAAACAATGTGAAACATTCTCCTAGTGTTTTTTTGCACTTGATGATGAGGGATATGTTAGTACAAATGTTGGTGGAAAATGGAAACTCATTAAAAGTTCCTTGATTATAGATCATGACAACAAACGTCATGGTATGTATTAGACTACAACCTCTACTTGTACTTATATGGTGAATATAGTTGGTAACGATAACTTTTCAATGTTATGGCATAAGAGGCTTAGCCATATTAGTAAGAAAAGACTTAATGTTCTGACCAGGAGGAAATTATTGTCAAATTTTCAAAGTGCAGAGCATTGTTTAACTGGAAAACAAAATAGTGTTTCTTTCATCATCTTCCTTCAAGAGAAATAGAGTTGGTGTATTTTGATTTATATGGTCCAATAAAAATAAGGACTTCGGATGGTGCACTTTCTTTTATTATTCTTATTGATAATTACTCAAGTAAGCTTTAAGTTTGTCTTGAACACTGCAAACCAAGTATTAGGTGTCTTTAAGCATTTTTAGGCTTTAGTAGAGAGGAAAACAAGGAAAAAGTTGTATTCTCAAAAATTTAGTGGTGAATATTGTGGACCATTTGATGAGTACTGAAAGCAATAGGGCATTAGAAACTAAAAGACTCAACTCAATAGTTTGGCAAAAAGGATGAACAAGACTTTGATAAAAGAGTTAGATGTTTAGTTTTTAAAGCGAAGTTGTCTAACTCTTTTTGGAGTGAAGCCTTACTGGGTGATGTTGGCAACATACGACGTGCATCTGTGGGGCAGGCATGCCCAGCGCCTGGGCAATGCCCTACATGCATAGGCTATGTGGATATGCCCAGCGCCCAGGTGACATGCGTCGTGCCCTATGCACATTGGTCACAAAGATATACACAAGCATTATGTATAGTGAACTATGTGCATCAGTCTGCATCGATTGAGCCCTACATGCATCAGCCACGTGGGTATGCCCATTGCTCGGGAGACATAAGTGGTGCTGCACATCTCACTAACCCAGCTCCTATTGTTTCTTAGCAAAGTGATGTTTCAAATAGAGTTTGGTATGGCAAGGATGTTTCCTATGACCATTTGAGAGTAGTTGGCTGCAAAACATTTGTACATTTGCTTAAAGATAAGAGGTCAAAGTTAGATGCCAAGGCAAGGGATCTTCATTGGTTATGGCATTGATGAATGTGACTACAGGTTATGTGATCAAGATTAGAAGAAGATTGTGATAGTTGAAGATACTAACAAAGCTTAGAAGCTAGAATCTTCAAATTCTGATGTTGTAGTTCATCTTGATCAAATTCCTCATACAGGTGTGCATGATTTGGTGGATTTGATGATCATGGTAATTCCTAGAATCACGTTCCAAATCAACATATTGGTGTTGTAATGGCAATGATGATGCATGAAATTGTGGACGAGTCAAATATTTCACTTAGGAGGTATGCTAGACAACATGTTTTTTCTTCTCTTTATTCACATAATGATTATGTGTCACTCACTAGTGGAGGAGAACTTGAATGTTTTGAGAAGATCATGGAAAATGAGTATAAGAATCAATAGATTGAAGCAATGTAAGATGAGATAAAATCTCTGCATGAGAGTCATACTTATGAGTGGTGAAATTGCCTAAAGGTATGAGAATTCTGAAGAACTAGTGGGTGTTCAATATTGAAGAACACAATTTATAGGCCTAAGTACAAAGCTAGATTAGTTGTTATGAAAAGAATTATCATACTCATGATCTTGAATTAGCCGCCGTGGTTTTTGCTTTGAAAATTTGGTGTCATTATTTGTATGGGGTGCATGTTGATATGTTTATCGATCAAAAGAGTCTCCAATACATGTTCACTCAAAAATGATCTCAACTTGAGGCAATGAAGGTGGTTAGAGGTTCTTAAGGATTATGATATGAGTGTGCATCATCATCCCGATAAGGCTAATGTGGTGGCGGATGCTTCAAATAGGGTGTTTATGGGTAGCCTAGCTCATGTTGATGGTAGGGACAAAGAGGTAGCTAGAGAGGTCCATCGGTTGGCTATATTGAGAGTTAGGTTGGAAGAGGTTGATAATGGTTGTTGATGGCTCAAAATCTTCCTTGGTTGATGAGGTAAAAGCAAACCAAGATCTTGATCCCTCTTTGTTAGAATTGAAGGCCTTGGTGAGAGAGGGCAAAGTTGAGGTTTTCTCCCAAGGGGGAGATGGTGCTTTTAGGTACCAAGGTAGGTTGTGTGTGCCTTGTGTTGATGATTTAAGAAAGACAATTCTTGATGAGGCTCATAATACTTCCTATTCTATCCACCCCGGTTCTACCAAGATGTATATCGATTTGAGGGATGTGTTTTAGTGGGTAGGTATGAAGAAAGACAATGCCAAATTTGTATCCAATTGTCAAAATTGCCAACAAGTCATAGCCGAACATCAAAGGTCGAGTGGCCTAACCCAAGATATAGAGATTCCTACTTGGAAGTGGGAGGTAATTAACATCGATTTTGTGGTTAGATTGCCTAAGACTAGGAAGGGATTTGATTCTATTTGGGTTATGGTTATAGTATGACAAAGTCGACTCATTTCTTACTGGTTAAAACTACTTATGGTGCCGAAGAGTATGCTAAGTTGTACATTCATTAGCTATTGAGATTGCATGGCGTGCCCTTGTCTATCATATTGGATCGTGGTGTTCAATTCACTTCACACTTTTGGAGGTCCTTCCAAAGAGGTGTTGGAACCAAGGTAAAGCTTAGTATGACCTTTCACCCTCAAGTCTATCATATCAGATCATGGTGCTCAATTCACTTCTCACTTTTGGAGGTCTTTCCAAAGGGGTCTTGGAACAAAGGTTAAGCTTAGTACGACATTTGACTCTCAAATGGATGGCCAAGCCGAAAGAACTATCCAAACTATTTTGAATATGCTTAAAGCTTGTGTTTTGGAGTTTAAGGGTAGTTGGAATGATCATCTTCCATTGATTGACTTTGCTTATAATAATAACTATCATTCTAGCATTAGTATAGCTCCTGTTGAGGCCCTCTATGGTAGGCATTGTAGATCACCAGTTAGGTGGTTTGAAGTGGGAGAAGTGGCATTGTTGGATCCGGATATGGTTATGAAGGCTATGGAGAAGGTGAGATTAATTAGGGAAAGGTTGAAAACAACCTAAAGTCATCAAAAGTCCTTATGCTGATGTGAGGAGAAGAGACCTTGAATTTGAAGTTGGTGATTGGGTCTATTTAAAGGTTTCACCTGTCAATTTGTCACGATGCAAACCTAGGGCCTAGACATAACACGATGAATGGGTAACCCGAAGGGATCCCAAACAAGCCTCTAAAACATATCATTACACATCATTGGTCATGGAAGCAATTAAACAACATAATTAGATTAGAAATAAGGGCAAAGGGACTAAAGGGAAACTTTCATAATATTAACATCAAAACAAGAGAGTCAAGGCTCAATACATAACATATCCAACAACACCTCTAAAACTTATATGGGAGGGGGGCCAAGACAAGCAACAAGGCTCACTCTCATAGTCAATACATACATAAAAGAAAGATAGTCTTAATACATAGCATGAGGTCATAGACATTGTCCCCGAAATGGAGGACTTACCAACAAACTTGAGAGAAATTGTACTAGCCACGTGGAGAAAGATGCTCAAGAGGGGCTTCAGTTCCTGCATGGTAACATCATGTAGGCATAGAGTATGAGTTAGTAAGTATGTTGGATGCAATGCAACAAGAGATAAACAACATAATCGAAATGCATAAGCATAGGCAATGAGTAGCATATAATAATATGACATCCATAGAAGATGCTTGAAGTAAATCAAGCTTACATAGAACATAATACATATGTAAGAAGAGACCATCGTTATAGAATTCATAGTCTATTGAGGTACTAACCCCTCAATTGGTTGGTGGATCATTGCACCCTACTACCTATAGTGATTGAGGTACCAACCGCTCAACCTGGTTATCAACGTACAAACCCCTTGATTGGTTGGTGGATCGTCTCACCCTACCATCTATGGTGATTGAGGTACCAACCCCTCAACCTGGTTATCAACGTACAAACCCCTTGATTGGTTGGTGGATCGTCTCACCCTACCATCTATGGTGATTGAGGTACCAACCCCTCAACCTGGTTATCAAGGTATAAACCCCTCAACATGGTTACCAAGGTACAAACCCCTTGATATGGTAACTCGGGCTCGCAACCCCCCAAGTATCGATATGGTTATCAAGGTATAAACCCCTCGATATGGTTATCAAGGTATAAACCCCTCGTCATGGTTACCCGAGCTCACAAACTCCCAAGTGGGGCATGGTCAATTCCCAACACGATATAGGAGAATATCATATACATACATTCCTTCTTATAAGACATGCGCATTCAACTTATAAGACATGCATTGGACCCTCAATTCCTCAAGAAATCATAACCAGATATTTTATCAAACACTTGGCGGGTGTGTAGTGCTAGTGTAAAACCATAAAATTTAGGAATGAAATCATGCAAGAAAATTCAATATAGAACCATCAATCTATACTTGATAAAACCCTCAAGAAATATACATCAAACCCCTTCATCAAATCCTACAATAGATCTTAGTTTCATAGCTCAAAACATGCTAAAAACAATTTCATAAAACCCCAACATAGTTCATAGTCTGATTCATAATAAGTAAAACCCATAAATAAATCAACTTGAAATCATGAAATTTAGGTAAAGAGGAAGCTTGGGTTTCATGGGTGAAAGGAACCCATGAATGAAACCCACATACCTTAGCTTTGAAAAATTTCTTAATAAAGATTTGAATGGAGACTTGAAGTTTTGATGAATTCCTTAAGATCCAAAAGAGATTTGGACACTTTCATTTTGAGAGAAATATTAGTCTAAGGGTTTGAGGGACTATTGGAGAATGTCTTGGATGATATGAAGCGAAAATATGACTAAGTATATGTATTTCATGCATGGGAAGGCTTAGGCCCAAGATCCAAAGGCCTTGGACCAACTCAACAAATCTGGCAAAAATAACACTAGTCCGTACCCCAGCTGGGTCGCGCCTGGGGCGCGGATCAACACTAAATAAGGAATTTTTGAGAATTTGAAATTGTGATTCGTTTGCTCTAAAATCAGGATTAGACCCATTTGTCACTCAATATTTTCCCTTGATCAAGAATATAAAGTTAGATTTTTGATATCACGCATGAATTTTGAGATATATGGAAATTACGATTCTGGGTCAATATCTTCCCCTTGAGAATATTCATCCTTGAATGTCAAAGAAAGGTATATGAGAGACGTAAACAAGATAATTTCAACCCACATGAGGATGCAACAGTGCACTTAAACATCATTCCAAAAATCTCAACATAAGTGTAAAATCATCATATCCTTGTCAACTTAAACATGAATGTATGCAATGACATGAGGGTTGAACATAAGGCTTGAGATAATATGGAGAACTTAGAATTAGTACCTTAGGCTTGAGTAGAATGGAAGATTTTTAAGGATATCGCTTTTACATATCCGCTTCGGCCTCCCATGTAGCACTTTCTACTTGTTGATTCCTCCAAAGGACCTTAACAGAAGCCATATCCTTGTTCCTCAACCTTTTTACTTATCTGTCCAAAATCTGAACCAGAACCTCTTCTTAAGTCATGTTGTCTTCAACAACGCCCACAAAATCAAGAGGCACAATAGCAGTAGGGTCTCCCACACATTTCCTCAGCATGAATACATAAAATACCGGATGAACCAAATCCATCTCACTAGGCAATTCCAACTCATAAGCTACTTTGTCAATCCTCCTTATTACCCTATAAGGACCCACATATCTCTGACTCAACTTGCCTTTCTTACCAAAATGAACTACACCCTTCATGGGTGACACCTTCAAATAGACCCAATCATGAATTTTAAATTCAAGCTCCCTTCTCCTCACACTGGCATAGGACTTTTTGACGACTTTAGGCTGTTTTCAACCTTTCTCGAATTATCCTAACCTTCTTAAGAGCCTCCATAACCATATCTGGTCCCAACAAAGCCACCTCTCCAACCTCAAACCACCCAACTTGTAATCTACAATGTCTACCATAGAGAGCCTCAAAAGGAGTCATACCAAAGCCTGAATAATAAATATTGTTGTAAGGAAACTCAACGAGTGGAAGGTGTTCATCCAACTACCTTTAAAAAAGGAGCCATACCAATGCTAGAATGATAGCTATTGTTATAAGAAAACTCAATCAATGGAAGATGATCATCCCAACTACCCTTAAACTCCAATACATAAGCCCTAAGCATATCCTCAAGTGTTTGGATAGCTCTTTTGGCTTGGTCATTCGTTTGAGGGTGAAAGGTCATACTAAGTTTAACTTTGTACTAAGACCCCTTTGAAAGGACCTCCAAAAATGTGAAAAGTAAATTGAGCACCACGATTCGATATAATGGACAAAGGAACCCCATGCAACCTCCCCAAGTCATGAATGTACAACCTAGCATAATCTTCAGTCCCATATATGGTCTTAACCGGTAGAAAGTAAGCCAATTTCATTATCCTATCAACCACAACCCAAATAAAATAAAAAACCTTTCTAGTCTTAGGTAACCCAACCACAGAATCCATATTAATCTCTTCCCACTTCCAAGTAGGAATCTCTTTGTCTTGGGTTAAGACACCCGACCTTTGATGTTCGGCTTCGACGGTTCCCTTAACCAAGCCACTGCCTATGAGTCGCCGGCTCATTCTTCAACAGGCACGCGGTCAGAGCCCTGGCTCCTCCCACTGCTTGGGAGGCCGACATCGAGGTGCCAAACCTTCCCGTCGATGTGAGCTCCTCCCCGCCAATACACCTCTCTCAAATCCCTATACATTTTAGTAGAATCAGGGTAAATAGAATAGGAAGATCCATGAGCCTCATCAAGAATCTTTTCTCTCAAGCCATCAACACAAGACATACATAACCTACCTTGGTACGTAAGGGCACCATATCCCCCTTGGGAGAAAACCTCCACCTTACCTCTTTTACCAATGTCTTCAATTCTAAAGTAGCACCTTTTTTATTTTCTCTAACTAGTAGTGACAGTGCAAAAGATTTATCCTTGTCAGCCCACTTTAGACAATCTCTCTGAAAGTGACCCATTTTACCATACTTGTAACATGCATCCCTTCCCTCATGGCATTTTCTCAAGTGTAATTTGTCGCACTTGCCACTTGGTGGCTTACCCTATGAACCTAGAGCCATACTAGCATATAACTGAGATCTTTGGGAACTTGCCACATGGTGGCTTACCTTTGTTCATTCCCATTTCTTGGTGTAGGTGCACTAGCGGATGGTGGCACTGGCCCTGACTGAAACTTGTTAATATTCCCATTCCCTTTCTTCCCAAACTCATGGTTAGATGTCTTTGCTTTCTTGTTCCTATACTCTTCTCTGTCCTACTACCTGTATTTATTAGCTTGTTGTACATAAGTCATCAACTTTCCAATATTAATATCACTCATAAGCATAGCTCCCCTCCTGCCTTCTTCGTCCCTTTATTCACCCATCAACATACAAACTCATTCTCCCTCTCATATTTGTAACAATATTCAGAACATGGTGGGATGGCTGGGTAAATTAGAGACCATATTCCTGCATATTTATAAAGCCCTGCTTCAAATTCAAGAACTTTCTTACCTTGGCTTCCATCAACTCTCTCGGAGAAGCACCCCAAGAAGACTTCCTCAAACACTACCTAAGTCGGAACTGTGTTCCCTCTTCTTTCTCTTCTTCTAATGGTTAAACCATAGCTTGGCAACACCTTTGAGCTGGTAGATAGCCAACTCAATTCTATCAACATCAGCCATATGCATTACTTGAAATACTTTCTGAAGCTCATCAATGTAGTTCTCCAGGTCCTTATTGGGTGTAGACCCTGTGAACTCAAGCGGGTTCATTCCCAACAACTCACAAACCCTAGATGTGTCAAGAGAATCTTGTCTAGAAACTAGTGTTGACACAACCTGGGCTAAAGTCTGGATGGCCTGGCGAAGCTCAGCATTTGAGATGTTAGCTTATTGTGATTATCCAGGGATGGCTGGGCTTATGGGTTCATCATGATTCTGGGGCTCAGGTTGGTAAATGTTTTATCTGGAAAGATGCCCTGTTCCTTTAATAGCTCTCCTTGGAGACATGATCACAATTCTGCAAATGCATAATGTGCAAATTAGAAGAGAGCTTTCATAGAGTTTATATCTATAGCATGAATCAAAATATGGAAGAAGTGTAACCATTCCTTATGTACCACAGCCTCCTGCTTATAAGGTATAGTGAAAAACACACCCATAAACAAGACTCTACTAGACACGGCTTCATAGACTCTTTATGACACTTGAACTTTGTGCTCTGATGCTAAGTTTTGTCACGTCTCAAGAGGGTACCCTAGACGCGGCTAGTACTCAGAGACTATTGCTAGTCTCTAAGCGAACCACTTGGCTTCATCACATTCATTCAAATGACATTTAACATATCAGTGGAAGACTAAAGATTAAAAAAAAATATGGTCAATCTCAATTATAGATGGTCAAATTGATTCAATAAGACTAGTATGAAAGAAACTAGCCCAAAATAATATCCAAATCAAGACCAATCACACTCTAGTGTATGAAGTCTCCATCAAAGTGTTCAATGGTGCCATGACAGACCCATGGCTACCTTAAATCAAAATAAGCAAGTCTAACTCTAAGGATAGATAAGATAAATAATATACATCCTCCGAACTCAAGAAAGACTCATCAATCAACTAAAATATGGAGAAGCTCTTCAATGGAGCGCCCGTTGAGAATATATTAGTTTTTAATCAAGTTAAAGAATTCAATTAAGAAAGCTAAGCAGTAAGTTGGGCTAAGTCCCAGAGAGATCAGATTTTAAGAATTTCAAACCTTTAAGTATGAGCTATATAAAAGTGTTGTGGGAGTAGTATTGAGCATCTATATGAGTGAGAGTAGAATTAATTACTTGAACTCATAAACTATATAGCCAGCATAGGATAGGATTGTACCAAGGTACATTCCTCATTAGCTACTGAGATGGCCCAGTTTTGGGATGGATCTACTCCTCTAGTTCTTTGTCCCCTACCCCGACAAAGTCCGGGATGGCTCTGGCAGTGTGGGCAAGACGTTGTATCACCACGAAGCTTATAGTGGTGGTTGTCGGTTAGAGAAACTCCCCAAGCTAAGATGATATATTGTACTTACAAGTTTTCAGCATGTTAATTTCAGCATACAAAGTATTTATTATTATTGTTATTTCATTATGAGTTATGGTTGTGTATTTTGGAGAAATATTATGTTATTCTGAGTTACTATTTTAGCCATCTTACATATAGTACATTCAATATACTGGCGTCCTTAGGACTTGCATCATTTTATGTTGCAAACGCAGGTGACAGAGTTTCTCAGCAGCCGCTTCGTGGAGAATTAGATAGCTTCCAATCAATTGGTGAGGCCTTTTCTCAGTCAGAGACTCTTGAGTTACTTTTGTTTTATTTCACCATTTATTTTAGTTCTGGCTACTTGGGTCCTGTCCCGGTGTCCTTTCAGATAACTTCAATAGAGGTTCCATAGACTACGTGTCAATATTGTGGTTCTAGTTTATTCAGACAATTCTTGTTTAGCTTGTTACTTTTACAACCTTTCCGCTATTGTTTAAGTCTTCCGCTGAGTAGATAGCCAGGCCAAGTGATTCGCTTGGGACCAGAAATGGTTTTCGAGTGTCGACCACGTTTAGGGTGTAGGCTCGGGGCGTGATACTAATACATTTTAAGACATTTACAATACATCTATATTGCATGTAAATTCATTGTTATACATAGTATAATATATGATACGTCTATGTAATATGCATAATTCATTTTTAATATATAATGCAATTTTTTTACCTAAATAAATGTAATACATTTATAATATATATATATATATATATATATATATAGAGAGAGAGAGAGAGAGAGAGAGAGAAAGATTACATATATAATTCACTTTTAATGCATAGTACAATAACTACAAATGATAAATATTTTTTAAATATGGTATACCTAGATAATAAATTAAAAAATATATTTAAAAATAGTAAATATTTTATAGAAGAAACTCAAAAAGGTAATTATCCCTACTTATATCTATGAATAAATCATCTGAAATTCCAAGTAAAAAAATATGTTAAGAGGATAAATATTATATATATATATATATGATGTCAGGTTGGTTTGGACTCGAATTGGTTTTTTAAAATCAAAATCAAACAAATCCAAATATAGTTGGATTTTTTCGATCAATACCAAACCAAGTGAAATCAAACCACTATTCGGGATTTTTTCTCTGGTTGACTTGGTTTGCAGTTTAGTTCGATTTTCGATTTAATTTTGTTTACCCATAGGTGTGATTTAGATGATGGGTTTGATCCTAGGTGGTGAAATATTTTCTGACTATTTTGATTTTTGATGGGTTTTTTTATCAACCGGATAGTATGCATTTATATATATGTATATATATATAATAACAGAAAGTTAGCCCTAAGGGGGTTGGTAGTAGTTTGTGCTACTAAGTGGTCGCAACTTCAAGCCTTTAAATTTATACAAAACATTATCGAATTGTCGATACGCCACATCCCGACCCACATAGGAGTAGTTACTAGCAAGTTTCCAAGGATACAGAGTCCCTACGGAGCCCAGAGATAATGTTTTTACATTGACGCGAGGGGAGGGGGGGACATAAACACTTTTAAGTCGCTAAAATTTCCTAGCCTTGCTCCTTCCTTCGCCATACAGTCAGCCATCTGATTCTATTCCCAGAAAATGTGATAAATTGCCCACGTCTCCAGTTTGCTCAACAAGTACCTGCAACTATATATTAAATTATTATATAAAGGGTTACTTGTGAGAATGTATTATATGGCTGCCAATATATTTGACTCAATCTCAAGGTGTGAGATTAGATGTTGTATGGCCAAGTCTAAACCATATTTGATGACACTTAATTCTGCCTCCAATGATATTGTGCACGCTGCCGACATGTAGAACCTACGACCCATTGGCTACTATTGTCTCGTATCACACCACCAATCCTACCACGGCCTTGTGTGTATGAAACGATGCTATCTGTGTTCAATTACATTACTCCGCTCCTAGGTGGGATCCATTTTACCTGAATGGTGGCATTTGGCTTTCTGGAATTACTATTCTTCCTGCTGAGTACTGCAAACTCCATCGTTAAGCCAAGAGTGTGGGATAGCCTGACAGGATCAGATTTGTGCTCAAAATAATTTGTGTTCCCATTGTTCTATATTTTCCAAAGGCAGTAGGGAAAAAAAGTGTCCCAATTAAGCATTGTTGAGCAATGTTTTCTTTTATAGTGCTTCCAATTCTCCAACTAAGTATGCAAATCTAAAATACTTCCATCGATGGTCATCTTTAAGCTCCTGCTTGCATGAATTTCTTCCCAAAATTTCTTTGTGATTGTGCATTAGAAGAACAAGTGAGTAATATCTTCACTATAGGGCCTGCATATGCTACAGTTTGCAGAGTTTAGCATTCCTAATGAAGAGAGCCTTTGGTTGGTTTTTGTCCTTTGGTGGAGCAAGATCTAAAGGAAGTGCTTGATTTTGTTGGGGATATTGGCTTTCCAAATTGCTTTGAAGTCTTTCTTAGGTGTCAGGCCTCTTTCCAATTTGGAGTGATTTGTAATGTGATGGTAGGCTGATGAAGTTCTGAAGACACCATTGAGAGTTAGCCCCCAAACCAACTTATTCCGAGTGTTAGGTTTATCATAGACCACCACATCTTTGATAATCCTTTGGACATCCAAGGTGATAGAGAGCAGCTCAAGGTCCCAGTTATTGTTAGAGTGGAGGCCAGCAACATACATAGTGGTTTCCTTTTCCAAAGGTGGGCCATGGATACAATGTCTGAGACTAGGAAGATGTGGTACCCAGCTATCGTTAAAAAGGTTAACTTGGTCCCCCTTATTGACTACCCTCTTGGTGGCTGAGATGATGTTGTGCCAACCATCTTGGATGTTTTTCCAAGTTTAGGAAACACCTTATCGTCGCCTACTAGTTGCTGGATGGTTTCTGTATTTATTTTGGAGCACACTTTTCTATTATGAGGGTGTGCTTTAATGGACCCTCCAGGCAAGCCTACTAAGGAAAGCTTTATTCCTAGTGGCTGATTTATGGATCCCCAAGGCGCCCATGTCTTTTGGGAGGGTGATGGTGTTCCAACTCAGTATATGTAGCTTCTTTTTCTCCTGGGAAGAGCCCCATATAAAGTCCCAGGTGGTTTTATCAAGAATTCTTGTAACACCATCTGGTACTTTGATATAGCTCATTACATGAGTAGGGATAGCACTGAGGGAAGCTTTGGCAAGGACCATTCTACCTACCATGGTTAAGCAGTTGGACTTTCATCTAGTAAGTCTTTGCCATATGGCATCAACAATGAATTGGAAGTCACCATTGACGGGATGAATGTGAAAGATTGGGTAGCCTAAGTATTTCCCAAAATAATGTTTCTCACTTTCTCTTCAATGTCAAGGAAGGAGCAACAATTAATCCTGGTACTATTAGTACAATTCCTAGAGAAAGAACCCTAGATTTAGATCAATTGACTTTCTACCCCTATTCAATCCTAAATCGGATGAGGATATTAACAATAACAATGCAGTTCTGTGTGTTAGCTTTGTAAAAAGGGTCAAGTCGTCTGCAAATAAGAGATGGGATAAGGTTGGACCTTTGTTAGAGATTTTGATCAGGTTCCAAAGGTTGATGTTAACAGCCTGCTGGATAGTCCTAGAGAGTCATTCCATGCACATGATGAAGATGTAGGGGACATAGGGTTCCCTTGCCTAATACCCTTAGACGGGTAGAAGGTGTCAGTGGTCCTGCCATTAACAAGAACTTGGAACACTCAGCTCATCTCATTATCTATCAACTCGAAGAGTAAGATTATTCCTTCAAAACTAAGGTTCGATCTCATTAGTCTCTAAGAACACTAATTCAATTAGTTTCAGCCATCAACACCCTCATCTCAGGACTTAGACTGCAACCATCTACACATTCAGACAATCAAAGCTCTAGACACTACCCATAAGTTCATTCTTGAAGTATTAAACAAGGGGAATCATGCAATTTAGGTATACAATAACACAATAATCCATTTATATAGTGAATAAAAGTATGATGATCATCAATTTGAAATAATATATATAAAATAAAGATAATGTTCAAGAAATTAAGATAATATCTAAGAATTTCTTCAAGAAACACTACTCAAGACCCATCAACTATCAATTGTCAACCTATTACATGTATTGGGGCACATGGAAGAACAATTTCATGCTTTGGATAGCCATTACATACCTGGAGTGAAGAATCACCAAGTCTTCTTCAAAGAATTGAGACCTCAGTTGAAACCCTTAACTCTTTCTTCTTCTCCTCTCTCAGAAAGCATGTTTAAAATTAAGAAGATATGGGTTCTTGAAACCCTTTTGTACAAATTTAGGCTTAAAAACATGTTTCATATGAATGACCAAAATACCCTTCCTGAAATTTGAAAGAAAAAGTTTAAAATATGTACACTGGTCTGCGACGCGCCAGGGGCGCGGACCAGTGTATTTTCATAATTCTTGTCACATTTCAATTCCCGTCAAAATTGTTTAAAAGAACTAAAGTTCCACTCTACCCCCTCCGCGTCGCACCAGGGGCGCAGATAGACACTGTCTCGGTATTAAATAGTGAAAAATATTTTTTGCTTAGGTTGCTTTTAAATTGGGCCGAGACTATTTTCTAACTTAAATTTTTGTGCTGATCGCAAATCTGGTCTCGAATTTTCCATCGGAGCTTTAGAAGACGCGTTGTGCGCATGATTACATTTTAAATTTATTTTGGACTTGGTCTCGAATTTTCCATCGGAGCTTTAGAAGACGCGTTGTGCGCATGATTACATTTTAGGGGCATTTCAGTAATTTCACAGGATATTATATCATCTCCCCTTTGGGATCATTCATCCTCAATGATGAGTAAGGGTCGAATAAAAATATGAGAAACCTCAAAACTCATCTCATTCCTCACTCAAAAACTCTTGAACTCTCAACTATCCATCGTCTATCTATCTCTATCTTAGACTCAGGAACTAGACTCAATATATCAAATTCAAGGATAGAAATTTAATAGCATTAAGGGTAGAGATTTTACCATCAACATCATCATTATTTGGCATGAATAGGTGCTGGTATTTGAGTTTCATCGCTTCCTCAGCTTTCCACGTAGCTTCCTCAATAAATTGATTCCTCCATAGAACTTTGACAGAGGCTATCTATTTGTTCCTTAGCTTACGAACTTGTCAGTCAAGGATTTGGAATGGAAATTGTTCATAGGATAAGCTATCCTTCACTTTTGTACTCTTAATAGGAATTGCAAAGGTATGATCTCGCAAATACTTTTTCAACATTGAAACGTCAAACACCAGATGGACTCCACCTAGCTTGGAAGGCAAGTCTAGTTCATAATCAACTTTCAAATCCTCCTCACAATCTGGTACTGTCCAATATATCATAGACTCAACTTTCTCTTCTTACCAAACCTAATGATACCCTTTATGGGTGACACCTTCAAGTACACCCAATCATCCACATCAAGCTCCAAGTCTCTTCTCATCACATCCATGTAAGACTTTTGATGACTCTGTACTGTCTTCAACCTCTCTTTGATGACTTCCACCTTCTCCATAGACTGGTGGACAAGATCAGGCCCAATCAATTCAGCTTTACCAACCTCGAACTAGCTAATCGAGAATCTACATCTCCTCCCATATAGTGCCTCATAAGGGGCCATCAGGATACTAGCACGGTAGCTATTATTGTACGCAAACTCAATCAATGGTAGGTGGTCATCCTAATTATCTTTGAAGTCTATGACGCAAGATCTCAACATATCCTCCACAGTATGGATATTACGCACTGCCTGTCCATCAGTCTGGGGGTGAAAACTTGTGCTCAAATGTACTTTCATACCCAAACCCTTCTGAAAGGATCTCCAAAATTGAGAGGTGAATTGAGTTCCTCTATCTAAGATGATAGACAAGGGAACCCCATGCAACCTTACAATCTCTCGAATGTATAGCCGGGCATACTCCTCAATCGTATAAGATGTATTGACTACCAAGAAGTGGACTGATTTCATCATCATATCAACAATCACCTATATCGAATCATGTTGTTTTCGGGATCTTACCAAACCAGTGATGAAATCCATGTTGATCATCTCCCACTTCCACTCAGGAATTTCAAAGTTCTGGGCCAGTCTACATGGTCTCTGATATTCCATCTCCCACTTCCACTCATAGCTCTAGATATTCCATCTCCCACTTCCACTCAGGAATTCCCTCTATGCATAAGGACACAACCCAATTCAACTCTTGATGTATCAAAGTATATCACAAAGTCTCCCATCGCGTTAGGCAAAGTCAACACTGGGGTGATAGTCAATCTAGTCTTCAACTCTTGCAAACTCTTTTCACATTCCTCAAACCACTGAAACATGGTTTTCTTCTGAGTCAACTTAGTCAATGGTGTTGATAAGGAAGAGAAACCATTAACAAATCTGCGATAATAGCCTGCCAAACCCAAAAAGCTTCTTATTTCCATCAGTGAAGTTGGTCTAGGCCAGTTCTTTACTGCTTCAATCATCTGATTATCCACTCGAATACCATCTCCCAAAACAACATGCCCCAAGAAAGCCACTGACTTGAGCCAAAACTCATACTTTGAGAATTTTACATACAACTCATGGTCTTTGAGCGTTTACAAAACCACTTGATGTTGGGCCAAAAATACATACTTTTAGTCATTATTTATCTCATATTTAATACTTTTATTTATCCTTTTTGAGCATAAATTTTGTGGATTATGCTAAATTGTGTATTTAATTTGTAGGATTAAATTAGTGTGAAAATGAAGAGATTTGAAGCTCAAACGAATTAGAAAGGAAAGATTACAGAAAGAAAATCAAGCAGGCAGCTTAATGGATTAAATTGAATAATATATATATTTATATATATATATATATACACACATATTTATATATATATATATTTATATACACATATAGGGTTGCAATTCAGATTGCAATTCTAATTGAGAAGTAAAGCTGACATGTGGCAGCACTGAATTGTTGAGCCGCGAACAGTGTCGCGTGGATGAAGGATTCTGATTTCCTTCCGATTTTGTGTTTTTCAATTTATTTTGGACTCAATTATTTTAGTTGAAGTTTTTTCCTACACCTATAAATATTTCATAAAATTAGATTTTACATAACTTTTGACCTAGAGAGAAATAGAAGCTGCCGTGGAGGAGAAGAACTTTGGTTTCATCTTTTCTTCTCCTTTGTTTATTATTTTTATATTTATCTTTGAATGATTTGTGTTAATTTCTTCATGTCTATGTAGAGTTAAACTTTTCGTTCTAAGATTATGATAGCTAATATGATGATTGTTTAGTCATCATTGATTTGAAATATTTGTTTATCATATTAGTTGTTCTTATATTATTTTTATCTATACTTCAGAATCTGGCAAATTAGGAAGTAAATTAGTTGTTCATTCCAGATTCGAGAGATGTTGGAATGAATAGAACATAGTAGTATAGGGAGCTTGTTCGACTAGGAAACTAGGTTAATTCGTGTAAGGGAGACCAGTGACAACTACCCTTACACCTCGCTTGGTTCAAAATACAGGAAGATAACGTTAAAGCATTTTTATTGATGTGTCTATCTCCACTCAATGATGTAGTTAGGAAGTCAATAAAGGTAGGCCGGTAGAGGCGTGCAACCCTGTTCAGGTAATTTTAACCCTGTGAATCAGCAACTAGATAATCAAATAATTTGATGAAATAGAGGCTAAACATGACTGTTAGCTAAACCATAATCTTAGATCGATTCATTCATTGCTTGTGTAAAAATATTTCTTCTCTTGGTTGATTGTTCGTTGATTAAATAAATAAAATTTAATATAACTTAGTAAATAATTATTCGACAAGTCCTTTGTTTGACATTCGAATTCTGAAAAGAGTCATTATAATACTTGGGTTGACCACATACACTTACGTGTGCTAGGGAAGCAACAAGTTTTTGATGCCGCTATCGGGGACTGAGAAATTAACTATTTTTTAGGTTATATTTTTTTCTTTTATTATTTAAGTTTTTTTCCATTTTTAGTGTTTTATACTTTTTTAGTATTTTTAGTCTTTTTTTTGTTTTTGTTTGTTCGATATTTAAAAAAAAATTAAAACGTATACTTTTCAGTACTCTTATTACTATGAATAATTGGAATAAATGGTGGTTGGGTGATGAATATCCTTGTCAATATTGTGATGGATCCTACTTGGATATCGAATGTCGTACTGTTCAAAATAGCGGGTTGTGTGCACCTATCCAATTCTTTGAATGGAATATTTGTCATATATGTGGTGGTCAAGATGGTCATTAGGATGGTTGTCTGAACTTGTATTCCCTCCCTCGAACCCCAATTATTATTCTTTTATTGTTTGTGATTGTGGCAGGGGTAATGAAGTTGACCAGGCAGAACAAAAAGCTCGCATTATTGAGCTATTGAAGCAAATAATAGAACAACAAAAGGATATGCTGGCAGCCATAGAGATAACTTGTTTTCAACAAATTTGTATAATAGAAACTCAACTCACAAAAATGGTAACCCATCTGGTAGAAATTAAGCTCAAACTAGAGATAGATCAATTTGGTTCAAATGCTTATGACAAGGAGGCTCACTTGAACACAAAGGTTGAGGCATATGATGTCCAATCACCAATTATCAATGTTGAAAAGAGTACACACGAGGATGTAAATAATAATATGATTCATGAATTAAGACGTATTAGAGCTCATTCCTATAGTTTTTCTACTTTGTTCTTGAACAGCGAGATGTTAATCTAGCTATTCGAGTCTAAGAAAGAGCTTAAGGAAGAGGAATAATATGTCTATATTCTTGAATTGTTTGAGCAAAAATTACAAAATTACATCCCTCATCTAAGGGCCAAGAAGTGTAATATGTGATATTTATTACTTGGCTCCTTTATCTTCATACCACCGCCCCTTGAGCGAAGTAAAAAGATGGATGCAAAATTGGGGGTGCAATTCATATCTTCAAAGTGGAGAAAAAAATTTGTGGTAACTTGAGTCGTGTAACGACGTTAAATCAAGCACTTATTGGGAGGCAACCCAATTGTGATGTAGCTCTTTATTATTTTTATTTATTTATTTAGTGTCATATTATTTTTCTTATTCTTTTTTTGTGTGTGTTTTTATTTTTTTGCAGATTAAGGGAAGTCTGAGTACCCAAAATATGAAGCTAAGGAGCAAGCTCAGCTTACGTGGGATCCGTACAACTCTCGATGGATATTGAGAGAAGAAGCTTCTAGCTAGGTCTAAAGGCTAGAGAGTTTTCTTAACCCCTATTTTAAATTTTAGTTGATGCTTTGAGGACATAGCATCTTGTCAAGTGTGGGGTGAGAATTCTTCCAAATATATTGCTTAGAGTGGAGTGTGTTTTAGGGTTTGTTTAATATTCATTAAAAAAAACAAACAAAATAAAAAACAAAAAAAAATTTAAAAGTTAAAAACAAAATAAAAAAATCAAAAATTCAAAAAATTACAAAAAGATTTTTATTTCTTTATTTTTAATATTATTTTTTTATTAGTAGAAGCACACTTAGCCCACCCCTTGGTTTTTCTTTTCGGTTCTTTTCTTGGGGGGGGGGAGGGGTCTTTGGTACTTGCTATTTAGGCCTAATTTTGAGTAGTACTTTCCTATGAATGCTTGATTGCTAATTAAATTACAAATTATTTGACATTAAGGATAATGATTGTGACTCTATATATAGCTTATTTTATTTTTTTGTTTGTTATGACCCTATCTCTCTTAGAAGTGAAATTGATCCATCTTGATTGATACTTGTGGCATGTGTGGTGAGAATTTGGTTATTCCATGTTTTGCATATAAGTCTAGAACTTGCCCTGCATGTAATTGGAGCGAAATAAAAAGTATTATTTTGTTTAGGAGGTGATAATAGACTTTCTTTGATTTGTCTTGTAAAATTTTATCTTTTTCAGATATTATATCACTAATTATCCCTTTTGAACCTGTAGCCTTTTGTTGGTAGCCGTAATTTTTTACCTTGATCCAATTTTGTTGAATCCCTAGTTTTTGCACCTTACTTCCTTGAGCACTATAGCATAGACTTATTATAATTGTCAAATTTGAAGAAAAGGGATATATAAGTGGTAAAAGGTGATCATCGATAGCTATATCATGATGAAAAAGCCCTCTTTGAAAGAATGTGTCATGAAAACAAAAGTAGTTAGAAAAAAGTGAAACGTTCTTGATTAGATAAGATTGCCAGTGAAATAATTATTTAAGAGAGGGTTGAAAAAAATAAAGAGAACAAGATAATGGGTGATGAAGTCTAAAGGTGCAAAGTACTTAGGGAAGTGTAAGTCACTATTATATAGTTTTCCTACCCGTCCCCTAGCCTACATTATAACCCATGAAAAGTCCTATTTGATTTTATTTAAGAATGCTTAATAAGTGGAGATGTACATAATGGGCAAGCCTATGGTCTTTGTGCATACATGTGAATTCTTTGTGAGTGTGGGAGTTGTTCTTTAATGCAAAGTTCTTAATTTATTTTCAATCTTTTGAATTGAGTGTGTGGACTATTTCTTCATGTGAGGGCACTTGTTTCATGATCGATAGGTGATGTTATTAACTTCTTTGAGAGATTCAGTGACCAAACTTAAATTTGATGAGTTAGAGTTCTTCCTTGAGGCTAGGAGGTTAAAAGTTTGTTATTTATTTGTATATTTTGCATAATGATTCGGAAGTGTACAAGATATTTTTTGGATGACCTACATTATTTGTGTCAACTTGAGCAGTGGTCCTATTTAATTTTTTTATGGGCTTTAATAGTTGCTCGAGTACGAGCAAAAGTTTAAGTGTGGGGTGGTGATGTTGGGCCAAAAATACATACTTTTAGTTATTATTTACCTCATATTTAATACTTTTATTTATCTTTTTTCTTTTTTATCATTACTTACCTCATATTTAATGCTTTCATTTATTCTTTTTGAGCCTAAATTTTATGAGTTGTGCTAAATTGTGTATTTTATTTATAGGATTAATGTGACGTGAAAATGAAGAGATTTGAAGCCCAAACGAATTAAAAAGGAAAGATTACAGAAGAAAAATTAAACAGGTAGCTTAATGAATTAAATTGAATATAATAATATATATATTATCTATCTATATTATAATAATAGAAAGAAAGTCTAGCCTAGGATCATGCTTGTCACGACCCCAAAACGCGAGTCTTGATGGAACCTATACTCCCAACCGATAGGTAAACCAACCTAATGTGTTACTAAGCAACGAAATAAATAAAGTGAAAAATAGATAACAATGGTCATCCTCAACAATAAGTCCCACGTAAGAAGGAAATGCGAGCTTGGACTTAAACAACTTACGGGATACGCTCATACTCAGAATTGAATATGCACCACAAATGATGCAACAAGTGTAGTATAAGTATGAAACCACATGTACCCAGTATGTCTCATTGACTAACAACGACAAAGTAGTGGAAGAAGTATAAATATACATTTATAAAAATATAATCTTCTAATATTGTAAGTCCGTACTATACTTAGCAATTAAGTGTTATCAAATACGACTAATCAAATAACTCATGATATCCAACACCAATAATGCATAATCCACGAGAATGCAAAGTATAATGAGATGCAATGCAACACCACGAAATGATATACCTTAAATGTCAAGTCATCTCTAAATTGTATATACACAATACCTCTTAGGAATACGTCAAGGGTTTGTGACCCATGGGGGACTCGCGAGGTCCATATACCGACACGAACGGTCTTTACGTGTCTGTGCAGATGATCTCAACGCACTATCATAAAATCAACCATCCCTAGCATAGATGATCTCCACGTGCCCAACTTAGATTATAATAGTGATCTCAACATACACTCAATCTCATGTCAATCCATATGCACAATATCACATCAATAATATAGGGATGGTAGTGCATCACAATACAACAAATATTGGTACAATATGTAGTCACCTCAACTATCACAAATGTACGGGTTCAATAAATAAACACAACCATATAAAGAAACTAAGTTATACTACACCAGCTAATGCGCATATGCTTTGGCATTCTTGGATTACAATCCATCATCTATAGTAATAAACTTTCTCTTTATAACACCGGTACTCGCACCAATGCCTATCACATCATTGGCATGAGACCCCCGTCTTTCACCCTTACCCGTTATCTATTTTATTATTTTAATCTTAATTTAGAAAAACGTTCTTTAGAGAAGTCTTAACATACCTCAATTGCCGAACACGCGTCACAAATCCTCAAGATTTTGCCTTGCCTTTTCATAAAGCTTCTGAACGTTCCCAATCTATCAAATACGCAACATTGGTAAATACACCGATTCGTAGACATCTATATATATATTGCTATACCTTGAGCTCAAACTCCAAAAAAATCCTATCTAAATCTCAAGCTTAGGGTTAAGTCTCCATTCTCTAGATAACAAACTTAATGGTATTTAAGTCATATAATGTACTTATTATTTAATGACCTATCTCAATATGTCCAAAAATTAAATTAGAATATGATAACTATAAGAAAATTTCTAACCCTTTGTGACTTATGTTAGCTGCCGCCTCCACAGCTAGTCAGTAAGCAAATTACTGCAACTTTTATAAGAAATTCACCAAAATAAAACATTATGTTCCTTAACCTCTAGTCACATCATTGTAATCATTAGCAATTTAATGGATATACATGCAATTCCATTGTTTATTATTTTCTTCTCTAATAAAATCTATTCAACCCAACAAGAAGGATGTATACACGGTAGATAAAATATGAAGTCTAAGTTTTTTTTTTTGGGGGGGGGAGTGATTTTCGTTTCATACCTGGAAGCAGAAGTACGATGACAGATTGTTCTTCATGTTCGCTCCAAACCCTTTTTCCTCTTTTTTTTTACATAAATTATGATCCCAAAACTGTTATATTCCACTAACCTATTCTAATATATAGGTCAAGTGACTTAGGATTAAAAGAAGAAAATTCATTTATCACCTCATAAGTTGATTATCTAAAATTATTAGCCCACTAGAATAATTATAGTCACACAAATAGTCCAAAAGTACCATTGAAAGTTTTTGAAAAGGGTTCTTTAAGAAAGAAAAATAGTTCTAGTGCTCGAAACGACTTAACGAGTCGTTACATCATCTACCACTTAAACAAATGTTTGTCCTCGAACGATAAAAGAATATAACGCACCTGAACACTCAAAAAGTTGTGGATATCTCATCTGCATATCCGAATTGATCTCCCAAGTAGCCTCCTCCACTGGACGATGCTTCCATTGAACCTTCACCGAAGCAATCTCTTTTGATCTCAACTTTCAAATTTATCTATCCAAGATGATTATCGGCTCCTCATCATAAGTCAAATTCTTGTCAAGTAACACTAAATCCCATCAAATCACATGAGCACCACCCCCATGATACTTCTTTAACATTGAGATATGAAATACAAGGTGAACACCAGATAACACCAGTGGCAAGGCCAACTGGTACTCAACCTCACCAATACGCTCAACAATCTCAAAAGGTCCAATGTACCTTGGACTCAACTTACCCTTCTTTCCAAATCTCATCACACCCTTTATGGCTGAAACTTTCAATAAAACCCTCTCTCCAACCATGAACTCCAAATCGCGAACCTTTCTGTCCGCATAGATCTTTTGCCTACTTTGAGCCATAAGAAGCTGATCTTGAATCAATTTGACCTTGTCCAAGGACTCCCTCAGCAAATCTGTACCCCACGGCCTAACCTTAAATGCATCAAACTAACCAATAGGAGATCGGCACCTTCTACTATACAGTGCCTAAAATGGAGCCATTTGAATGCTCGAATGGTAACTATTATTATATGCGAACTCTGATAAGGGTAAAAATTGATCCCAATGACCACCAAAGTTGATAACACAAGCTCGCAACATATCCTCAAGAACCTGAATAGTATGCTCAGACTGACCATCAGTCTGAGGGTGAAAGGTTGTACTAAGATCCACTCGAGTACCCAACTCCTTCTGTATAGACCGCCAAAAGTGAGATGTAAATTGTGTACCATGATCTGAAATGATAGAAATAGGCACCACATACAAGGGAACTATCTCCTTAATATAGATCTTGGCTAGCTTTTCTAAATTATAACTAGTCTGAACTAGTATAAAGTGTGCAGACTTAGTCAATCGAGCAACAATGACCCATATGGCATCAAACTTACCCAAGGTTTATGGCAACCCCACCACAAAGTCCATGGCGATGCGCTCCCACTTCTACTCAGGTGTGGGCATCCTTTGAGTCACACCTCCATAGTTTTAATGTTCATACTTCATTTGTGGACAGTTTAAACAATAAGACACAAAATCTACTATGTCCCCATTTATACGACACCACCAATAATGCTGCTTCAAGTCATGATACTATCTTAGTAGCCCCCAGATGAATAAAATACCTCCAACAATGGCCTCCTCCATAATCAACCTAGTCAAATCCCCATTGCGAGGAACACAAATACGACCTTGTATTCTCAAAACTCCCTAATTATCAAGCATTGCCTCCTTTGCTTGGCCTTTTAACACCTTGTCTCGAATCTTACATAAGTTACCATCATCAAATTGTTAAGCCCGAATTTGCTCCAATAAAGAAGACCTTGCCTCCATGTAAGCCAAAACCTTACCAGATTCTGAAATATCAAGCCTCACAAAGCTATTGGCTAATGACTGAACATCCATAGCAAAGGACGCTCTTTAACCTGTAATAAAGCCAGACTACCCATGCTTATTATTTTTTGACTCAAGGCATCTGCTACCATATTTGCCTTACCTGGATGATAAAGGATTGTCATATCATAGTCCTCGAGTAACTCTAGCCATCTTTGCTGTCTCAAATTGAGATCCTTCTGGTTGAATATATATTGGAGACTACAATGATATGTGAACACCTCACAATGCACACTATAAAAATAATGCCTCCAAATCTTTAATGCAAACACTAAAGCGACTAACTCCAAGTCATGAGTAGGGTAGTTTTTCTCGTGAACCTTCAACTTCCTCGATACATAAGCTATAACCTTCCCCTTCTGCATCGATACACAACCAAGACCAACCCAAGAACCATCACAATATACAATAAAATTCTCTCCCTCAATGGGTAGAGTCAATATTGGAGCAGTAGTCAAGGAGGTCTTAAGCTTTTAAAAACTTACCTTACACTCATCAGACCACTGGAAAGCGAAACCCTTTTGGATCAATCTAGTCAAGAGAGATGCTATGGATGAGAACCCCTCCACAAATCATCGATAATAACCTGCAAGGCCTAAGAAACTCTGAATCTCAGTAACTGAAACAGGTCTGGCCTAATCTCGAACCGCCTCAATCTTCTTAAGATCCACTATAATACCCTCTTTGGACACCACATGTCCTAAGAATGTCACCGAGCAAAGCCAAAATTCACACTTTGAAAATTTTGCATAGAGCTTCTTCTCTTTCAAAATTTCGAGTACAATCCTCAAATGATGCTCGTGCTCCTCTTTACTGCGGGAATATATCAATATATCATCTATGAAGACAATAACAAAAGAATCCAAGTATGGTCTGAACACCCGATTTATCAAGTCCATAAATGTTGTTTAGGCGTTAGTCAACCCAAAAGACATCACCAAAAACTCATAATAGCCATAATATGTCCGAAAGACTGTCTTTGGAATACCCTCCGCTCTAATATTCAATTGAAGATAACCGAATCTCAAGTCAATCTTAGAGAAAATAGAAGCACCCTGAAGTTGATCAAATAAATCATCAATACGAGGTATTGGGTACTTATTTTTAATTGTTACCTTGTTCAACTGTCGGTAGTCAATACACATTCACATCGATCCATCCTTCGTCTTCACAAACAAGACTGGAGCACCCTAAGGAGATACACTTGGCCTAATGTATCCCTTGCTCAATAGATCCTGCAACTGCTCTTTCAACTTTTTCAATTCAACTGGTATCATACGATAAGGTGGAATAGAAATAGGCTGAGTGCCTAGTTATAGATCAATACAAAAATCAATGTCACGATTAGGTGGAATACCGGGTAGGTCTGTTGGAAAGACCTCTGGAAATGCACTCACTACTGGAATAGACTCAAGCGTAGAAGTCTCCATGCCGACATCCCGAATATATGCCAAGTAAGTCAAACATTCTCTCTCTATTGATCGACGATCCCTAAGAAATGATATCACCCTTTTTGGAGCATGACTAAGAGAACCTCTCCACCCTATAGTAGGAATCCCAGGCATAGCTAATGTAACAGTCTTAGCATGACAATTCAAAATAGCATGGTAAGGAGACGACCAATCCATCTCAAGAATAACATCAAAGTCTACCATATCTAATACCTTCAAATCCACCTGAGTGTTATAACCCATCAAAGTAACTACGCATGATCGATACACCCAATTTACTATTACTGAATCCCCAACAGAAGTAGAAACATATACTGAAAAATCAAGAGACTTACATAGCATATCCAAAGTCGAAGCAAAATATATTGACGCATAAGAGTAAGTAGAGCCTGGGTCAAATTATACAGTAGTTGATCGATGGAAAACTGGAATAATACCTATGATAACAGTATCTGAAGTCTCCGCCTCTAGCCTACCTGGAAAAGCATAACACTGGGCACGACCACGCGCAGGTTAGGAACCTTCCCGACCACCACCTCAACTAGAATAAGTACCCATTCTACCTAAATGAGAACCACCTCTACCACTCACAAAATGTCCCATATCTCCACACTCAAAACAGCCCCTACGGTAAGTAGAATAATGAGAAGAACCAGAATGGCCAATATACCCTCCACGACCTGAGGATCTAGAAGATGAACCCCGAGAAGTATGCACTGATCTAGAGGTGTTACGCCTAGTATGATCAGCTCCAGACGCTGACATAGTAGCATCAATAGCTCTACTAGACTGAGAGTGGTGACCTCTCCCTGAGTAACCTCGACTCCTGGGTGGAGCACTACCATAATCACTCAAATGACGGGCCCTCTTGCCCTCATGCTTCTCAAATTCCTCACGTCGAATAATCTCTAACTCCTTTGCAGCATCTACCACTCTTTGAAAAGAAGCACCAGAAGCACCAACCTGAGAAATGCCCACCCGAATCAGAATGATCAATCCCTTAACAAACCTTCTAACTCTCTCATCCTCGGTAGGAAGTATCATTTAAGTATGCCTAGCCAAGGCATGAAATTTAACCTCATATTCTGCAACTGACATACCATTTTACTGTAAACTCTCGAACTCGGCCCTTTTATGCTCTCTCTCACTGCATGGAACAAATTTATCTAGAAATACATGATTAAACTGACTCCATGAAAAAGAAGGTGATCTAGCTGGCCTACTAATAATATAATCTCTCCACCGCTGCTTGGCGGGGCCAATCATCTGAAACCTCATATAGTCAACTCCATGAGACTCCACTAACCCAAGATTGTGCAATCTTTCATGATAACTAACTATAAACTCGTGCGCATCCTCATTTAGGCCATGTTTTATTATTTTAATCTTAATTAAGAAAACCGTTGTTCAACGAAGTCTAGAAATCTTAACATACCTCAGTTGTCGAACATGCATCCTATGTAAGTTGGAGGATTCATCATCTTGAACCTTCCAAACATCTTCTGCTCATCCACGGTCACAGCAGGTCTATTAGCAAAATGTTATGTAGCATACGACAATGCCATACTGTCAAAACGAGGAGCAGTAGCCATAGCTGGCTGAGTACTCGGAGTATGAGAACCTGGGGCAACCATCTGATCTGGATTTTGACCCCCAATACAAGTCTATCAACCATCAGAGGGGACTGACACTGTTCCTGCTTGAGCCATCCCTTCTAGGAATCCTAGTATACGAACCAAAGTATCCTGAAGCACTGGAGTGGCAATAAACCCAGGTGGAACTTGAGAGGGTCTATATTCCCCAACATAACCCTGCACATCCTCGTGAATCACATCTGCATCAGGAGGTACTGCCCTAGTAGGGCCCTGGGTGGCTGTTGGTATCTGCCCTCCCACATATGCTGAAATGCGGCCTCTTCCTCGACCTCGTCCTCGCCCCTTCCTCTACCCTGTGTAGTAACACCAGAAGCATGTGCAAGAATAGGCTCCTGATCACCACTCGGAGATGCACGAGTCCTCACCATCTGTGAGAGAAAGAGACAAATAAGTTAGAATCTCAACATAAGCAAATTTGCACGACATAAAATGTAAGAGTAGAAGTTCCCTAAATGTTTTATAGCCTCTCGAAGATAAATATGGACGTCATCATACTGATCTGCAAGACTCTACTAGACATTGCTCTTGTACTTATGGGACCGATGAACCTAGAGCTCTGATACCAAATTTGTCTTGACCCCAAAACGTGAGTCTTGATAGAACCTATACTCCTAGCCAATAGGTAAATCAACCCAATATGTTACTAAGAAACAAAATAAATAAAGTGAAAAATAGATAACAATGGTCTTCCTCAACAATAAGTCCCTCATAAGAATGAAATACGGAAAGCTAAAATACTACCCAAGACTTAGTGTCATAAGTACAAGAGCTTCTAAAACTGTGAAGCAACTCTGAAACTAAGATGACCAATCTAAACATAAGAAATACCCTGTCTGAATATGAAAAACAAAATAACTAATGAGATAGAGGGAGGTGTGGATAGCAGAATAGTCAAGCAACTCACCATAACTCCAGGATATTCCAAGCTTGGACTCAAACCGCTCCACGGGATACGCTCGTACTCGCAATTGAATCTGCATCACAAAAGAGTGCAACAAGTGTAATATGAGTATGAAACCACATGTATCCAGTATGTCTCATTGACCAACAACGAAGAAGTAGTGACATGAGTATATATATATATATCATCTTCTAATTTTGTAAGTCTGTACTATACTTAGCAATTAAGTGTTATCAAATAGGTGTAATCAAATATCACATGATATCCAACACCAATAATGCATAATCCACGAGAATGCAGAGTATAATGAGATGCAATGCAACACCACAAAATGATATACCTCAAATGCCAAGTCATCTCTAAATTGTATATACACAATACCTCTCGAGAATACGTCGAGGGTTTGTGACCCATGGGGGACTCGCGAGGTCCATATACCAACACAAACGGTCTCTTTGTGTCTGTACAGATGATCTCAATGCACTATCATAAAATCAACCATCCCCAGCACGGATGATCTCCAGGTGTCCAACTTAGATTATAACAGTGATCTCAACACACACTCAATCTCATGTGAATCCATATACACAATATAACATCAATAATATAGGGATGGTAGTGCATCACAATACAACAAATATTGGTACAACATGTAGTCACCTCAACTATCACAAATGTACGGGTTCAATAAAGAAACACAACCATATAAAGAAACTAAATTATACTACACCAACTAATGCCCATATGCTTTGGCATTCTTGGATTACAATCCATCATCTATAGTAATAAACTTTCCCTTTATAACCCCGGTACTCGCACCAATGCCCATCACGCCATTGACATGAGACCCCCATCTTTCACTCTTACCCGTTCTCTGTTTTATTATTTTAATCTTAATTAAGAAAACCGTTGTTCAACGAAGTCTAGAAATCTTAACATACCTCAGTTGTCGAACATGCATCACAAATCCTTAAGATTTTGCCTTGCCTTTTCGTAAAGCTTCCGAACATTTCTAATCTATCAAATACTCAATATTGGTAAATACACCAATTCGTAGACATCTATATATATTGTTATACCTTGAGCTCAAACTCCAAAAAATCCCATCTAAATCTCAAGCTTAGGGTTAAGTCTCCATTCTCTAGTTAATAAACTTAATGGTATTTATGTCATATAATGTACTTATTATTTAATTACCTATCTCAATATGTCCAAAAATTAAATTATAATATGATAACTATAAGAAAATTTCTAACCCTTTGTGACTTATGTTAGCCGCCGCCTCCACAGCTAGTCAGTAATTAAAATTCACCAAATGAAAATATTATGTTCCTTAACCTCTAGTCACATCATTGTAATCATTAGCAATTTAGTGGATATACATGTAATTCCATTATTTATTTTTTTCTTTAATAGAATCTATTCAACCCAACGAGAAGGATGTATACACGGTAGATAAAATATGAAGTCTAAGTTTTCTTTTTTTTATTGAGAGGGGGGGGGGAGGGATTTTCATTTCATACCTGGAAGCAGAAGTACGATGACAGATTGTTCTCCATGCTCATTCCAAACCCTTTTTCCTCTTTCCTTTTTTTTAGATCGATTATGATCCGACAACTGTTATATTCCACTAACCTATTCTGATTGTTCTTCATGTTCGCTCCAAACCCTTTTTCCTCTTTTTTTTTACATAAATTATGATCCCAAAACTGTTATATTCCACTAACCTATTCTGATATATAGGTCAAGTGACTTAGGATTAAAAGAAGAAAATTCATTTATCACCTCATAAGTTGATTATCTAAAACTATTAGCCCACTAGAATAATTATAGTCACACAAATAGTTCAAAATTACCATTGAAAGTTTTGGAAAAGGGTTCTTCAAGAAAGAAAAGTAATTCTAGTGCTCGAAACGACTTAACGAGTCGTTACAATGCCAAGTGGCAGCCTAGGATCAAGACATGTGTTGATTATAAGTTAATTTAGTAACTTAGATATTATTTTTTTTTATAAATTATAAATTCAATTTATTTATACAATTAATTGATTTTTCTTTTCAATTCCTTATAATAAAGAAATGCAGATTATTAACATTAATTCTTTAAATAAACAATAAAATTTGAAACAAGCTCATTTATGTTTCTTTTTGTGGTAGGAATATATTAGGTTTTATTATATATAATAAATATTTAAACTGACTTGTCACTTCCATTCATTCTTTATAGCAAATAAGTATTTCAAATTACAATTATTTAGGTAAATTTGTAAAATTTTAAAATAGTATAAATGCATATCAACTTATTGTCCTTTTTTGTTACAGTTCATTATTTTATCCGCATGTTTAGGATTCCTTGTTTCTGCAAAATTATCAATTATAATACAAGTTTTTATAAATTCAATTTATACAATAAATTATTTTTTTAAGAAAAGACTGACAATGAAAAAAAAATGCAGATTATTAAAATTAATTGTTAAAGCAAAACATTAAAATTTTAAACATGCACGTTAGGACTCTTTTGGTAGGAAAAAATTGATTAAAAAAATGCAGATTATTAACATTAATTGTTAAAGAAAAACATTAAAATTTTAAACATGCACGTTAGAACTCTTTGTGGTAGGAATACATCAATTTTTTTATAAAAAATATTTAAACAAACTTGCCACTTCTACTCATTCTTTATAGCAAACAAAACAAAAAATAGATAATAAATACATTTACAACTCTTTTTAAGGTATGTTATCAAATTTTATATGTTAAGTATTTTAAGTTAAATTTTCACAACTATTCCTTCTTTATATCATTAAAAAATATTAAAAAATTTAACATAAAAAAAAATCCATGATTCGATATA
>DF364781.1:6147-27080 GCA_000787875.1 Solanum virginianum | reverse complement strand
TCTAAATGGGTCATTTTGAGAGTAGAAAGGATTTTAATCCCCATTTCTAAGCCTTTCTAAGTTCTTGAAAAAGACTAGGGCTAAAGAAAAGAGAAGAGGAACGAGGAATTGAAGAGTTTGAGGAGAGTTCTTCGAGGTTGATTGTCCAAAAGCTTCACATCAAGTATGTAAGGCTAAACTAAAGTATGGAATTGTCCTCCCATACGCACTCATTGATGGTAATAGAGGAGTTAAAAGTCTACTGAGTCTACATACATGATTCTTGATTATTTTCTTGAAAATTATATCTATTGCATGTATTTTCATATGTTGATGATCATCATAAACTTGATTTTCCGAATTATATGCTTTTTATGAGACATTGTATAAACCTTATATGTTATCTTGTGAAAGCATGCATGAATGAACCCAAGATGAAGTGTAGAGCCTTGATTTGGGTATGTTAATTGTGATTGTGATGTCAGGATGATGTTGAGTGAATTGAGCTTGATGATCCTATGAGTATCCATAATTGAGTTCTAAAGTTCTGTCTAAATGACTTCCTATTAATGTTTGATCTGAGTCCTTGAGTTATTTCATGAGAACTATGTTGATGAGTTGATTGATGTTAGGCCGAAAGGCCCCATTTGAGTTGAGTTGATGAGATGATGAGAGTCTCTATGGGACTCTTTGAGATGATGAGTGCCTCTATGTGGCTAATAGAGATGATCGATTGAGATGAAGAGTTTTGTGAGCATTGAGTCATGGGAGGAGTATCAAGCATTGAAATAAGTAAAAGTAAATCCAACTCACATTCATTAACTACTTTGCCAAACGTAGGTGAGGATTAGAACCATTACATTGAGGTACCCTCTTGAGTTAAAGTCCCTAAAAGCAATAAAGGACTTGTTGAGGCTAAATCCTAGAGGATTCAATTCGTTTTTTACCTAGCAAGTACGAATGGATTGTGGCAACAACAGCGAAATTATTATACAATCATTGACTCATAAGTTATTATTGTCAGATAAGAGAAACTCCCAGATAGTCCCCACACTGAGTACTTTGACTCGAGTCGAGTTGAGTTTGAATCGATTGATGAGGTTTGATTGATTGATGGGTCACTTATCTACTCTTTATTCTTGCTTTAGATAGATATTTGACATTCTGATTGAGTATATTCTGAGTTAATGTTACTTTTATATTATTCTACCTGTTTCTATTTCATTTAGACATTTTACATACTCGTACATTCTACATACTGACGTTCCCTTTGGACTACATCATTCTATGATGCAGAGGCAAGTATTGGAGATCATCAACAGGCGCATCGTTAAGGATCTAAGCATTCAGCTGAGTTGGTGAGCCTCTTTTACTTCGAAGGATCATTATTTATTTTCATTTAGCTTTACAGAGTTAGACCTGAGTGAGCTTTATTTTGTTTTGAGGTAGCCATGGATCTGTCATTGACACCATTTGGTAGTGATAGAGGCTTCATAGACTAGAGTTAAGTATTGTTGAGCTAATTTCTTTTCTACTAGCCTATTTATTTAATATGTCATTTGAGACATCAGATTTGCCTATTATTATCTTTAGTCTTCTGCTGATTGGTAGAGTTATTAAATGAATGGATGTAATGAGGCCAAATGGTTCATTTGGGGACTACCAATAGTCTCTGAGTGTTGGCCATGCCTAGGGTACCCTCTCGGGGCGTGACAAACTTGATATCAGAGCATGGAACTCAAGTGTCCTAGGGAGTCTTTGAAGTCGTGTCTAGTAAAGTCTTGTTTATGGATGTGTTGTGCACCATACTTCATAAGTAGGAGGCTATAGGACATTAGGAATGGTTATACTTCTTTCATGATCTGATTCGTGCGGTAGAGTTGAAACTCTATGAAATTCTCTTCTATTTCATGCTCTATGCGTTGCAGAGCTGTGATCATGCCTCCCAAAAAAGCTGTCAGAGGTAGAGGATGTCCTGCCAGGCAGAATGTTAACCCACCCGAGCCTCGAGGACATGAGGAGCTAGTGGATCTTGCTGCCCCTGTTGAGCAGCCCTCACAAGCTGAGGTTTCTAATGTGGAGCTTTACCAGGCTATCCGAACTCTAGTCCAGGCTGTCACAGCCCCTGCTGCGAGGCAAGGAGCAGGTAGATAGGATGTATAAGACACATCTAGAGTTTGAGAATTCTTAAGGATGGATCCTCCTAAGTTCACAGGGTCTGCATCTAATGAGAATCCTGAGAACTACGTAGAGGAGCTTCAGAAGGTGTTCCAAATGATGCATGTGGCTAAATGCTGATGAGGTTAAACTGGCTACCTACCAGCTCAAGGGTGTGGGCAGGCTATGGTGCAACCAATGGAAGAAGGGTAGAGGAGAGGAATCCCTATTACTGACTTAGGCAGTGTTCGAGAAAGCCTTCTTGGGGCGTTTCTTTCCAAAAGAACGAAGGAAGGCCAAGGTAAGAGAGTTCTTGAATCTAAAATAGGGCTCTATGACTTTGCAAAAGTATGGACTTAAGTTCACCCAGCTATCTCGCTATGCTCTAGATATGGTTGCTGACACGAGGGGGAGAATAGGGATGTATGTTGATGGGCTGAACAGATGGCCAAAGAAAGATGAGAGGGGAGCTATGCTAGTGAGCGATATGGACATCAAGAGGTTGATGACTTACGTGTAACAAGTTGATCAGGAGAGATAACATGACAGAAAAGAGTTCAGAAATAAGAGGGCTAAGACATCTAGCCATGAGGTTAGAAAGAAAGGGAATGGTAACAGATTCCAGTCAGGGCCAGCACCATCATCTGCTAGTGCACATATGCCCAAAAACAGAAATGGTCAGAGGTCTCAGAATATTGGAGCCCATGGATCTCAGTCACAGGCTAGTGTGACTTAAAGTTCACATGGTGAGCCACTATATGGTAAGTGTGGCAAATTACACTTGGGTAAACGCTGTGAAGGGAGTGATGCATGGTTCAAGTGTGGCCAAATGGGTCACTTTCAGAGGAGTGCCTAAAGTGGGCTAACTGGGCTCAATCTTCTACACAAGCCCCACCAGCCATAGGAAACCAGAAAGGTGCTACGTCAGGCGCAAGTGGAGCTACAAACTGTTTGTATACCATGGGTAGTTGCCAAGATCAGGATAACTCCCTAGATATTGTGACAGGTATGATTCGAGTCTTTACTCTTGATTGTTATGTTTTGATGGACCCTAGTGCCACATTATTATTTGTAACTCCTTATGTGGCTAGTAGATTTGATAGACCCTTGAGAGTCTTCTTGAATCCTTTGACTTTTCTACTCTAGGGGCTGAGTCTATTTAAGTTGAGAGAATCTATAGAGCTTGTGTAGTATCCATCCATCATAAGGATACTCTTATTGATTTGGTTGAGTTAGAGATGACTGATTTTGATGTGATCCTTGGTATAGATTAGTTTCACGCATGTTATGCCTCCATTGATTGTAGAGCCCGAACTGTTAAGTTCCAATTCCTGAATGAACCGGTTCCAGAATGGATGGATGATTCAACTGCACCTAAGGGAAAATTTATCTCCTACCTTAGGGCCAGAAAGCTAATTTCTGAAGGTTATATCTATTACTTTGTGCGAGTTAAGTTTGATGATATTGAGTCTCCTACTCTTGAGTCAGTCCTGATTGTGAATGAGTTTTCGAAAGTGTTTCCTAAGGATCTGTCTGGAGTCCCTCCTGAGAGATTGACTTTGCGATTGATATTCTTCCGGATACCCAGCCTATCTCAATTCCACCTTATAGGATGACCCCCACTGAGTTGAAAAAGTTGAAAGAGCAATTGAGAGATCTGTTAGAGAAGGCTTTTATTAGGCCGAGTGTTTATTCTTGGGGTGCTCCTGTCCTATTCGTGCGAAAGAAAGATGGGTCTCTCAGAATATGTATCAATTATAGGCAACTGAATAAGGTCACGTTAAAGAATAAATATCCTCTCCCCAAGATAGATGATTTGTTTGACCAACTTCAGAGTGCCTCTTATTTCTCAAAGATAGACCTTAGATCTGGCTATCATCAGTTGAAAGTGAGGGAATGTGATATTCCAAAGATAACCTTTAGGACTAGATATGGCTGTTCTGAGTTCTTTGACGTGTCCTTTGGGTTGACGAATGCACCTGCAGCCTTTGTCGACTTGATGAATAGAGTGTTCAAATAATATCTTGATATATTTGTGATCGTGTTCATCGACGATACTTTGGTGTATTCAAGAGATGAGGAGTAGTATGTCAATCACCTTAGAGTTGTCCTCCAAACTCTTAAGGACCACAAGTTGTATTCAAAGTTCTCAAAATATGAGTTTTGGTTCAAATCAGTGGCTTTCCTTGGCCATATTATTTCAGGAGATGGTGTACGAGTAGAGGCCTAAGAGATTGAAGCGGTTAAGAACTGGTCCAGACCGACCTCTTTGACTAACATTAGAAGCCTTTTGGGGTTGGCAGGCTATTACCGTAGATTTATTGATGAATTTTCTTCCCTGTCTGCACCATTGGCTAAGTTGACTCAGAAAAAGGTCAAGTTTCAGTGGTCTGATGAATGTGAGAGGAGTTTCCAAGAGTTATAAACTAGACTGACTACTACACCAGTTTTAACTTTGCCCCATGGGACATAGAACTTCGTAATATATTGTGATGGTTCAAAAGTTGGATTGGATTGTGTGCTGACGCAGAGAGGGAAAGTGATAACCTATGCTTCTAGACAACTTAAGGTTCATGAGAGGAACTATCCGACCCATGATCTTGAGTTGGAAGCAGTGGTGTTCACACTTAAAATCTGGCGCCACTACTTATATGGAATGCATGTGGATGTGTTCACTGATCACAAGATCCTACAGTATGTCTTCAGTCAGAAGCAGCTCAACCTGCGATAGAGGGGGGAGAATAGGGATGTATGTTGATGGGCTGAACAGATGGCCAAAGAAAGATGAGAGGGGAGCTATGCTAGTGAGCGATATGGTTGGAGTTGCTCAAAGATTATGACATGAGCATTCTCTACCACCCAAGTAAAGCTAACATTGTTGCTAACCTCTTAGCAGGTTGTCAATGGGTAGTACGACCCATATTGAGGAAGGAAAGAAGGAGTTAGCTAAGGAAGTGCATCGATTGGTTCGATTGGGAGTTCAGCTCGAGGAGAATGATAAGGGAGAAGTCAATGTTCAGAACGGGTCTACTTCATCTTTAGTGGTAAAGGTAAAAGAAAAGTAAGACCGAGATCCTATCATACTTCAATTGAAAGAGGTTGTCCACAAACAGAAAGTGATGGTCTTCTCCAAAGGGGGAGATGGAGTGTTGAGATGCCAAAGTAGGTTGTGCGTTCCAGATGTTGATGGTGTTCGAGATAGAATTATGGGTGAAGCCTATAGCTCAAGATATTCTATTCATGTAGCTCTACCAAGATGTACCACGACTTGAGGGAAGTCTATTAGTAGAGTGGAATGAAGAGGGATATTGCTGAGTTTCTTTTTAAGTGCCCGAATTTCCAACAAGTTAAAGTTGAGCATCAAAGGCTATGTGGATTAGCACAGAACTTTGAGATTTCTTAATGGAAGTAGGTGATGATTAATATGGACTTCATTACTGGATCGAGGTCTCGAAAGCAACATGATTCGCTATAGGTGATTATGGATAGGATGACCAAATTGTCTCACTTTTTAGCAGTTAAGACAACTAATACTGCAAAGAAATATGTCAAGTTGTACATCTGAGAGATTGTGAGGTTGCATGGAGTTCCCTTATCCATCATCTCGGACAGAGGAGCTTAATTCACCTTCTAATTTTGGAGATCTTTTTAGAAGAGATTGGGCACTAAAGTGAATCTGAGTATAATTTTTCACCCTCAGACTGATGGCCGAGTAGAACGTACAATTTAGACATTACAGGATATGTTGAGAGCCTGTATCCTTGACTTCAAAGGAAATTAGGATAATCACTTACCATTGATTGAATTTGCATATAACAGTTACCATGTGAGCATTCAAATGGCTCCCTATGAAGCCTTGTATGGGAGGAGATATAGATCACTAATTGGATAGTTTGAGGTTGAAGAAGCTGTGTTGATTGGAGCTGATCTTGTCCACTAATGGATGGAGAAGGTAAAAGTTATTAAAGAGAGGTTGAAGACTGCACAGAGTCGCTAAAAATCTTATACCGATATGAGGAGGAGAGACCTAGAGTTCGAGGTGAGTGATTGGGTGTACTTGAAAATATCACATATGAAGGGTGTCATGAGATTTAGAAAGAAGGAGAAATATAGTCCCCCTTGTATTGGCTCCTATCAGATTGTGAGGAGGATTGAGAAGGTTTCTTACGAGTTAGAGTTGTCTTTCGAGCTGGATGCGATTCATCTAGTATTCCACGTGTCGATATTGAAGAAATTCTTGGGAGATCCTGCTCTGGTAATCCCTGTTGAGAGTATTGGAGTAAGGGATAGTTTGTCCTATGAGAAGATTCTAGTCCAAATCCTTGATCGTCAGGTTTGCAAGTTGAGAACCAAGGAGATTGCCTTAGTCAAAGTCCTATGGAGAAATCGATTCGTTTAGGAAGCCACAAGGGAAGCTAACGAAGAGATAAGAGCCAAATATTTGCATCTATTCGTGCCTGATGATGAGAACATTAAAGGTAATATCCTTACTCTTAACTTAAATTGATCGTCTATTCCTGAGTTGATGTATCTATTCTGAGTCTGAGTAGAGTCTGTTGAGATTAATGAGGAATCGAGAGTTTGATTGACTGAGTGAGTATTAAGAGGAGTCCTGATCATTATTCGTGCTTAATGCCCATCATTTACTCATCGGTAACCACTAGAGGAGAGATGTGCGTGTAACGCGTCTTCCTATACTCAAATGGCAAATTCGAGGTTGGATAAGCAATCAGCATGAAAAGTGAAAAAATGATTTAGGTTGATTTTTAGAGCAACCGAATCAAAAAAAATTGATGCGAAAATGAATTCTAGTGACAGTGCACGATAGATGTGCGATGTCCAACTACACGGACGTACACTTATTTTTTGTCCAAATATTTTCTAGGGGATTAGAAAACTCAATCAGAGAATTTTCGGTGAAAATCCCCTCCAGGATACCCAATCCGTTTAGCGGACTAGGTTGCACCTAGGCGAACTTTTTTTTAAATTTTGTGAGGGGCACTCCAGACCTTTTTCAATCCCTCCTAAACTTAAAACACAATCTAAATGGATCATTTTTATACGTAAAAAGGGTTTTAATCCTCATTCCTAAGACTTTCTAAGTTTTTGAAAAAGACCAAGGTTGAAGAGAAGAGAAGAAGAGTGAGGAATTGAAGAGTTTGGGGAGAGTTCTTCGAGGTTGATTGTCCAAAAGCTTCACACTAGGTATATCAGGCTAAACTAAAGCATGAGATTATCCTCCCATGCACCCTCATTGATAGTAATAGAGGAGTTAAGAGTCTAATGAGTCTACATATATGATTCTTGATTATTTTCTTGAAAATTATATCTATCACATGTATTTTCATATATTGATGATTATCATAAACTTGATTTCCCGAATTATATACTTTTTATGAGACATTGTATAAACCCTATATGTTATCTTGTGAAAGCATGCATGAATGAACTTAGGATGGAGTCCAGAGCCTTGACTTGAGTATATTAATTGTGATTGTGATGTGAGCATGAGGTTGAGTTAATTGAGCTTGATGATCCTATGAGTATCCATAATTGAGTTCTAGAGTTCTGTCTAAATAACTTCCTCTTAATGATAAATCTGAGTCCTTGAATTATTTCATGAGAACTGAGTTGGTGAGTTGATTGATGTTAGGCCAAAATGCCCCATTTGAGTTTAGTTGAGTTGATGAGATGATGAGAGTCTCTATGAGACTAGTTGAGATGATGAGTGCCTCTACGAGGCTAATCGAGATGATCAATTGAGATGAGGAGTTTATGAGCATTAAGTCATGGGAGGAGTATCGAGCATCGAAATGGGTAAGAGTAAATCCAACTCGTACTCATTAACTATGTTGCTAAGCGTAGGTAAGGATTAGAACCATTACATTGAGGTTTCCTCTTGAGTTAAAGTCCCTGAAAGCAATAGAGGACTTGTTGAGGCTAAATCCTAGAGGATTTAATTCATTTTTTACCTGGCAAGTATGAAAGGGTGGTGACAATATCAGCGAGATTATTGTACAATCACTGGCTCATAAGTGATTATTGTCGCATAAGAGAAACTCCCAGATAGTTCCCACACTGAGTACTTTGAGTCGAGTCGAGTTGAGTTGAGTTTGAATCGATTGATGAGGTTTGATTGATTGATGGGTCACTTATCTACTCTTTATTCTTGCTTTAGATAGACATTTGACATTCTAATTGAGTATATTTTGAGTTGATGTTACTTCCATATTATTCTACCTGTTTCTATTTCATTTAGACATTTTATACACTCGTACATTCCACGTAGTGACGTCCCCTTTGGACTGTATCGTTCTATGATGCAGAGGCAAGTATTAGAGATCGTCGACAGGCGCATCGTTTAGGATCTGAGCATTCAGATGAGTTGGTGTGCCTCTCCTTTACTTCGCAAGATCATTATATATTTCCATCTCGCTTTATAGAGTTAGACTTGAGTTAGTTTTATTTTGTTTTGAGGTAGCCATGGGTCTGTCCTTGAGACCATATGGTAGTGATAGAGGCTTCATAGACTAGAGTTGAGTATTAATGTTGAGACTTGTTGAGCTAGTTTCTTTTCTACTAGCCTATCTATTTTAATATGTTATTTGAGACATCAGATTTACCCATTATTATCTTTAATCTTCCGCTGATTGGTAGAGCTAATTGAAAGAATGGATGTGATGATGCCAAGTGATTCGCTTGGGGACTAGCAATAGTCTCTGAATGCGGACACGTCTAGGGTACCCTCCCGGGGCATAACATCTAGTTTCTTAAGTTGCAAAATTATCAGGTAACTTTTGTAATCAATATTTTTTAACAATTAATTTTCAATTGACAATAACCTTTATAGAATTGTCAGATAATAAGTAACGACAAAATAAGAAGAAAATATTAAGGTAACAATATGATCACACTAAATCTATCGTTACATAAAATGAATTTTTTTAACGTTGCCTAACAGTTAATTTAAACTATACAATACAATATAATTTCAGCATTTTTCTTGGGTCTTAATTACCTGATTTTTTAAAATAAAATACTTTTCAATGTTTAATATCCAACTAGTCAAGCAACATTGTCAATGTCATATCATATTAGAGAACAAGACAAATATGAATAATTGGTCTATTGGAAGATTATGATAAACTAATAACCATGCGTTCAATCAATTATAATATAGTATTCCATTAGTTTTAGTTTATGTGACCTTTTCTAGATTTCCAGATTTAATTAATCTTTTTAATGATTTTTATATCTGTTTAATATCTTGAAAAAATAGTTAATTATTGAAAAAAACTCAGAAGTCATGGTTCTTTTTCAGTCGTATTTCTAAAGGAATATTTTCTCAGGTGTGTGGAAGATGATTCAATTCATCACATGTTTAACAATAGTTACTCTTTGCAACCGCACCTTTGGACCACCTGCACATGGAATCATTTCATTAGCCAAACGGGTCTGCTGTACAGCTGCACTCGAGCACTTACCTGAATTCTACTACTGATAGTGTACTGTGCTAGATGTTATTTTTAGTTGTGGACCAATTAGTATACTTGCTCATGTATAGAATGGGATTAAGTTCCATTCTATAACTTTGTCAAATCATCAAAATTTCAAAATAACATTACTATCATTGGTAAATGATTTGAAATTAGTGGTGATTATTTGTGCTGAGGATTGAATCTGATATAGAATTAATTTGTCCTGTGGGCATTAATACATCACATGTACACTAACACTGTGGAAGTGAAAGGATGAATCCCAATAGAATGTTATCTAAGGTATTCCTTGTGTATAATAAGGTAAAATATGCCAAGTTTTTGTGAAAGTGAATTATTTTTCTCTAGTTTGGTTGAGATGATTTAATAGTTGATGTGAACCTTATTTTAAACTATTAAAAAATGTAAAGTAAAGTATAATGTTTCTACTTTTGCTAATGTAATTCTATATATGTACCAATGCACGTTTGCCCTTTAGTGACATTGATTTTCACTTCATCAAATTCTTAAATTTCTTGCATGCATGCACCTTCTTTCTTGAGAAGTTGCTAACTGCATGAATTCTTAATTAAATTATTAAGTTCACGTGAATTTATAGCTAAACATTTATATTTGTCCTGTTCATAATAAGGTGTAAACTTATTTGTTAGAATTTTATTTCTATTTGTATTTGAAGTTTATTCTTCTACTTTCGTGAATTAAAAAAAATTATTAAGATTAGTGGTAAACTTTTTAATTTTTTAAAACATTTTTTTCAATTGACAATATAGTTAATTTACTTAATTTTTTGAGACATTATTAATGATACACTTCTTAAAAAATCACAATCTTCCCACTAAATTTTTCACAGGAAAATATTCAGTGGTTATTCCAAGGTCACATGTATTTTGATTGTATCTTGAGAAAACAACAAAAATTAGGAAGTTTTCTACTAATCAATCTGCTCTCCATCATGTATTTGTAAGCTGATTTGGTGAAAAATAGGTGGAGTAATCATGTTTTATAGCAAATTATCTAGAGATTTATGGCGAGAAAAATAATTATGTTTTATAAAAAATTATCTAAAGATTTATGGCGAGAAAAATTTTTGTTTCTGCTAGTATCAGATAGTTATCAATTTTAACTCCAAAAACCTTTGTTTTAGTTGAGACAATCATTATAAGTTAAAAATAACATCATTCTATAATTAATACACGTACTTGATAAGGAATCAAATCTTTATATCTAATTTTAGTATATCAATTAGAGGATTATCTTCTTTTCATTCTTATTTAAAAAAATATGTATTCAAATTATCAATATCAGAATGATTATTATGCCTTGATTCGCTTCTCCGCCTATATATAAGTTATAACTCCCTATGTAGTCTACAATTCTTTATCCATATTTCCAAGTTTTAATTTCTTGATATATCAATCACTAATCAAAATGCCTCTTTCATATTCTTATATTATTCTTTTGCATAATCTTCTTGTGCTAATTTTCTTCATATTAAATTCTCCAACTCAAATTCAAGCTCAAGAAAAAAAGAATTTAGTTTCTTCTATTCTTATTTTTGGAGATTCAACAGCTGATCCTGGAAATAATAACTATATACTAACTCCTGTCAAGAGTAATTTCAAACTCTATGAGAGGAATATTCCTAATTATGTTTCAACTGGAAGGTTTACTAATGGGAAGCTTACTTATGATTTCATAGGTAAGTACACAAAAAATACTTTTAGTTACCATGTTTCAATTGCTTTTTGTTTGAACTATGTATATGTATATTCAAAAAAAAAAAGGTCTAAAACGTGTTGTTGAAGATATAATTAAGAAAAAGTGTGTATGGTATCTTATAGTTTAAACTTCTAGACGGGATGATCACGCAGTGTGAGGCATATTCAAAATTGAAGTTGTAGGGGATTGTTTCAAATATTGGACAAGCATAGATAGTTTTGGAATAAAAAGTTCGTATTGCCTTGTTCCTTGTTTGATTACTAATCTGGGATAACTTATCGCAAAATTCGTAATTAGTACTAGAGTTAGGTATCCTAGCCAGAGGATGGAATAATCGTGATGGAATTAGTTCTCTTGGGGATAAAACAATGAAATTGACAAAAATATCCCTGAGGTCTCTCAAATCCCTTTTTATATAAGGTGGAGAATTTTTTTGTAAACAAATAGCTTCTTCTCAGATTATGCAATATATGTTTTTTTTTTCTAATAGAAAAAACCAAACAATGAAGAAGAAATAATACTAGAAAAACTCATCTTAGTATATAAATAATTCTATCATAACTAGCCTTCGAACCAAAAGACCCCTATGGTATTTATCACATCACAATTTACAATATGATATCTATCACAATATAAAATACTTATAAATAATAATTTAATATTATCTGCGCATCGCACGGGTATGTATACTAGTTTTTGTAAACAATAACTTTTTCTTAGATTATGCAATGTATGTTGTTTTTCATAGAAAAAATCAAACAATCAAGAAGTAATAATACTAGAAAAACTCATCTTAGTATATAAATAATTCTATCATAACTTGTCTTCAAATCAAAAGATCTCTATGTGTTCAACTTTAAGATTCTTAATTAATATTGAACTTAATTTGTTGTAATTCTTATACTATGGGTTAAGACCTAGTATGTATTGCAATATTAGTAGATTTTCCCATAAATATGTTGCCATATAACTAACTCAAAAATACTGAGTTCATATGAATTCACGGATGTCATAACTTTCTATTTTTACCCACAATTCAATATATTATCAAATCATACAAAGATGATCACGTCTAGAACTGGAATTGACCCCCTCACATCACAATTCACAGTATGGTATCTATCTCATAACCCCCCACCCAGGGACAGATCGAGTTATATTCACCCGAGGGTAATCAGAAACATCATTCGTTGGAAAACTTTTTCGAATATATAGATTAAATAAAGATATCTTGATATATATATATATATATATATATATATATATCAATTGTTGAATATCCTTGGTAGAAAAATTACCCATCCATATTATAAAAGTATGAACACACTTGACGAAAATGTTGATTCCGTCACTGCCCCACCCCAAACCAAATTGTGTTCCTAGTTATGTGAATTAAATTTTAGTGGAATATAATGTATATTACAAGTGTCCAAGAATTAAATATTGACCTAAATAAAACAACTTAAAAGATATTCTTAAAAATGATGTACTATTATCTGCTTTGAGTTAAGTCATACGATTTACTTTGCTCACACAAACTGTGCCATTAATACCCAAATAAAGTCATTATAATATATATACATACATACATATACACACATATATATCTTCCAAAAAATTACAAAGAAGAAGGTAGAATATAAGTCTTGTTTTGTCAAATACACACACTTACATATAAGATATTTTAAAAATAAAATTGAAATGATTAGTGGTCAGGCGCCTCGTAGTAAGCAAAAATAATTAAAATCTATAATTCATAAACTAAAAATTTTGATTTCGCTTCAAGTTGTCATAGACTCATAGTCATAGAAGTTAAAAGAGTTTTTTTCTTCAAGATTTGTTTTATATTATAAGTTGTGTATGTTTTTCAATTTTTATTCTCAACAATAATGATTTTTTTGTGGGAATTTCAGAATGTGATCTCATTATCAAAACAGATGGAATATTTCAAGGAATATCAAGTGAAATTGGAGGGAGCTATTGGGAAAGAGGAAACAAAAAAATTGATAAAAGAATATTTATTGTTAGTATAGGCACAAATGACTTTATTGCAAACTACAAGATATTTCCAATTCGTATTGAAAACTACACTGTCCCAGCCTACATTGACTTCTTGTTACAACATGTCCACAACTTCCTAAAGGTTTGGCCACTCACTTAAGCTATATATGCTGACAATATACAAAAATATTTTATATTATGTGTCGATTTAATTAATATAACTTGTTATAGCAAGTAGTTCTCATGCTATCTTTATGAGTTGGGTTTAAATATTAAAAAAGTGATGATATCATGAATAGAAATTCGAATAATACTTACTTCTTTTATGTTAGTTTTAAAGGTATGAGTTACATTAAAGATTAAATTTGACATGGTATCATAATCAGGTTCAATTATGTGGCCACTCAAAAATCAGACAATTATGGGTGTGGAAATATCTTGGTCCATGAATATGCATGCATCGGATCAGATAATGAAATCTCAAATAAAGAATATCTGGATTGAAGCGTAAAGGGGTGCGGTGGTGAATGAAATGTCTCACTTCTAATCAAGATGAGATCTCTAGACTTCTTCTAAGGTTTGACTAATTATTTTCTATTTGAGATAGCTTTTAAGATACGAGTTAGATCCAAGGCCGAATTTAATAGATGATCTAGGATTTATATATATTATGAATCTAGTTGAAATCTTTAGTTGTCATATTGTATTTTTCAAGAATTAGTTTAACTAACTATCAAACCTAAATTAGCTTACGTTAATCCAATAATTTAAAATAAAATTTTTAATATTGCAAAATTATACGAAAAGAATTATGACTAATAATTCTTTTCATATTAATATGATGAAAAAACACATCTTAAAATGCTAGTCAAAGTTTATATCACTTGTTTCTTAAAAAAAAATCATGACAAGTAAAAAAAATGGAGGAAATATATAGCTAATTATAGGTAGTCTAGTTCAATCCAAGTAATAACGTCCAAAGTTACATATCTGTTTTGGTTGGAACAATTCGACCAGCAATATCCAATAAGTTAGAAGAGAAAAAGGCCCTCAATTATTTTTCAAAAAATAATTTAAGTTTAATTATTTTTCTGTTTTGGAGGTTGATATTTTTGAGATGAGAGTCTTTCGGAAACAATATTTATATCTCTATGAGGTAATGATAAGGTCTGTGTACATTTTACCCTCCCCAAATCTCACTTATAAAATTTCACCGAATATGTTATTATTGTTATAATTTAAATTTAATTAATTATGTGAACTTAATTTTATGCAGGAATTATTGGATCAAGGAGCTAGGAAAATTGCAATGACAGGTCTACCACCAATGGGTTGTTTACCAAGTGTCATCACTCTTAACTCAAATGATGCATTTTCAAAGAGAGATTGTGTTGACTCCTCCTCCTCAATTGCCAGAGAGTATAATTCCAAGCTCCAAAACAAGTTAAATGTCATGCAAATTAGGTTTGCAAATTTGGGTCCTAGAATTGCTTATTTGGAAGGCTATAAATCTACTTTGGACATAATTCTAGACAAGAAATTGTATGGTGAGTAATTATGATTTCTATTCCTTACATTCATTGAGTTTTAAGTTTTATACACGATAGTAAATATTTATGCAATCAGCTCGATCACTTCAAAGATGGTTGTTGTTAAAATGATAATAATGATCCCTTAATAGATTCTATATGATGGTAAGAAATAAACATGTGATCTATCTTATTATATAATTAGTGGCAGTTGAGGGGAAAGCAAACAGCTTTCGATTGACGTATTTGCTTGAGTTATCTGCTTTTTCTTACACATTATATGGGGTCCATAAAAATATTTTGTGAAATTTTTAATTTAATCTTTTTAAGGCCTACTTATTTTAATTATAATTTTACAATATCGCCCCTTATAAATAATTTTCCCAGTTGCTTCAACTATGATTCACTATATCACCCCGATCAATTATTTTAAGTTAAGTAAATATTGAAATTAGGATAAAATAAATTTCTCTTTAAACTGGACAAATAAAATTAAACAACTATTTTAGACAAGAAATTATGTGGTGAGTAATATGATTTCTATTCCCTTATTTTCATAGAGTTTTAAGTTTTATACACGATAGTAAATATTTATGTAATCAAATCACTTAAAAGATATAATCCTCAAATAGAATTTTTTTTTTGCATACATGTAACAATCTAACATGCTAGTGATATTGTTCGTTTTAGGCCTAGTCCTCACGATTTTAAGACGCGTCACTAGTTGATAAGGTTCGTTTACTTATATACTTGTATCTCTCCTATATTTTGTCGATGTAAAATTTCTCATCTTGAGATGTGTTATTACAATATATTTATTAACTAAATTCCTTTTTTTTCATATAGATTTTGAAAATGTTAATAGTGGATGCTGTGGAACTGGCTTATTGGAACTTGGACTTTTGTGCAACCCCATGTCAAATATTTGCCCAAATACATCAAAGTATTATTGGTGGGATTCAGTCCATCCAACTAAGAAGGCATATAATTTTATTTCTCAAACATTTTTCCCAACTATTGATTCCATCACCAAGTACTAATAATTGTACTTTATTATATAAAATAATTTAATTATTTGATTGGGATCAATAAAAATAAAAATTGAATGATCATCTGTGAATTTAAATCAATATATTGAATCATAATACGAGTACTCCATCTATTTATTTGATATGTTTTGTAAAAAATGAGAGAAAGTTAAACTTTTAAACATGTTGTCATGCATGATGACAAATGACAACTTTACTATAATTCTAAGAGAAAAGACATAAAATAATCACTGAAGTTGTTCTTAATTTTCAAAAAGACATTTAAACTTTGTTAATGTCCTATTATTCCACAAAAATATTAAATACCTTTGTAAAAAGGTCATTTTGACCCCTTTTTTCCTGTGTTTGTTTTCACGCAATTAAGATTCCTCCTCTCTTTCTCTTCCTGATCGGACGACTTGAAGGCGGTGTTAGTTACATTTTAATATTATATAATGTATCTATCCTTTTGGTTGCTAAACCTGTAGTTTTAATCATTATTGATCGTAAGGTGACATTTTGGAATGACCGTTAGTGGCCATTTGTTGTAACTCTCAATTTGGAGTTACTAGTGTTTACTCCTTATGTTGATTTATTAGAATTAGTTCACACTGATATTTGTGAAATTGGAGAAATTTTAACTCGTGGAGAAAATAGATATTTTATCACTTTCATTGACAATTTTTCTCAGTTTACATATGTTTACTTCTTTATTCCACCATGACATCTTGTAACTTATGTAACCTCTAAACCATTTATCTACCCTAATTACTTCTTATTCATTATATGGAAGACTTGCACAACTATAAATAGTGGTGGTCTTCATTTGTTTTGTACATACAACACAAGAGAAAAAATAGAGTGTATAAACTTTGTCAAAAAAGAGAGTTCTTATTAGTTGAAGGGAAGTGTTCTTATTGTGGAGCTTGAGACTCAACTCTTGTTCAGAGTTTGTTGAGTTACACTTTTCTGAAAGGTTGTTGTATCCTAGAGGGGACGAGTCAAAAAGAGTACTGCTGGACTGGCGAAAATGTTTGCTGCAGTGGGCTTGAATCTCCTTAAAGAGAGCGAGATATCCACGCTTCAGCCTGAAGATTTTGTTCTTCATTGTAGTTTCACCAACAATTTTAAAGAAATTCAAATGGCTACAATTGAAAAAATCGCGTGTCAAGATAGGAGATCTTAACAAGCCATTTCGATTCAATGGTAATCACTTCAAGAAAGTACTTTTCTACTTGAGTCTTCGCAATGTTTCTTATGTGTTAACTGAGAAGAATCCTAACAAAGTTGACATTCTCTCCATGGATAATGATGAACTAATTTCTTATCAAGAGAAAGTGGACAAATATAATGACGATTCTTATAAGTGTCGATATTATATTTTGAATTGTCTATCTGATAATTTTTATGATTATTATGATAGAATGTACTCTAGTGCAAAGAAAATTTGGAAAGCATTGTAGAATAAGTATGATATTGAAGAAGCGGGAGCGAAAAAATATGCTGCTAGCCAATTTTTTTGGTTCCAAATGGTGGACAACAAGTCAGTAGTAGATCAAGCTCAAGACTTCATCATGATTGTTGGAGAGCTTAGATCTGAAGAGGTCAAAATTGGGGATAACCTTATTATTTGCGGCATAGTTGATAAACTTCCACCTTCTTGGAAGGAATTTCAAAAAATTATGCGTCACAAACAAAAGGAAACCTCTCTTGAGACGTTGATAATGAAAATCTGCATGGAGGAGGAGGCAAGGGGCCAAGATGCACTTTTGCAATTAGAAGAGAGCAACAACACATCAAAGGTAAATTTAATTATTTCGAATAATGCTATTCCTGATTCTAACAAAAATACTTTTATGAAGCCTAAGAAGAAAAACTTCAAGAAGAAGAATGGTAGACCTCCCAAGAAAAAAAATGGTGAGAATAATCAAGCATAAAATCAATAAGTTCAAGATAAGGGACCATGCTTTGTCTGTGGCAAGAGCAGGCATATTGCTCGATTTTGCAGATATTGAAAACGTGGCCTTACACCTCAGGCAAATGTTACCGAAAAGTCTTTTGTGGCGGTGATTACAGACATATTTATGGTCAAGAATGTTGATGGATGGTGGGTTGAGTCTGGTGTAAACCATCATATTTGTTATGACAAAGACTGGTTTAAAAAATATACTCCTTTTGAGGAGCCCAAAATCATCATGCTTGGTGATTCTCATACTACTCAAGTGCTTGGAACGGGAGATGTCGAATTGTATTTTACTTCTGGAAGAGTTTTAACTCTAAAAGATGTGTTTTATACTCCTTCTATGAGGAAAAATTTGATATCTAGTTTCTTCATAATAAAGTAGGCTTCAAACAGATTATAGAATCTGATCAATATGTAATTGTGAGAAAAGGTATTTTTGTGGGAAAGGTGTATGCTTGTGATGAGATATTTAAACTGAATGTGTAAATGAATAAAGTTTCTACTTCTGTTTATATGCTCTCTTCTACTAATTTTTGGCATGCTCATTTGTGTCATATAAATAATTGTTATGTTGGAATTTGTTTATATGCTTTCTTCTACTAATTTTTGGCATGCTCGTTTGTGTCATATAAATGATCGTTATGTTGGAATCATGAGTAGTTTAGGATTAATTCCAATGGTTAAAAAGGATTTTGAAAAGTGTGAGGCTTGTAGTAAAGCCAAAATCACTAAAAGGCCTCATTTTCAAGTTGAAAAAAAAAATTGATTTATTAGAATTAGTTCACACTGATATTTGTGAAATTGGAGAAATTTTAACTCGTGGAGAAAATAGATATTTTATCACTTTCATTGACAATTTTTCTCAGTTTACATATGTTTACTTAATGAAAAATAAAAGTGATGCTTTTGAATATTTTAAAGGCTATCTCCATGAGGTTGAAAATCAGTTTGGAAGAAAAATTTTAAAAAATTAGAAGTGATAGAGGCCGTGAATATGAGTTAAATGAGTTTAGTTCTTTTGTTAGATCATTGGGAATAATTCATGAAACTACTCCTTATTCCCCTGCATCTAATGGTGTAGCGGAAAAGAAAAATAGAACTTTGGTTGAATTGACTGTCATGCTAATTGAGTCAAGTGCACCTTTAAATTTTTTGGGTGAAGCTATTTTGACTTCTTGCTATGTGTTGAATCGTGTGCCTCATAAAAAGTATAAACTAACTCCTTTTGAGTTGTGGAAAGGTCACAAACCAAACTAGGGATATCTAAGAGTTTGGGATTGTCTAGCTTTTGTAAGGCTAATAGATCCCAAGATGACTAAGTTGGATAAAAAAGTTACTACTTGTGCTTTTCTTGGTTATGCTTCAAATAGTACAACCTATAGATTTTTTAATCTTGAAGATAATGTTGTTATTGAATCAGGTGATGCTATTTTTCACGAAAACAAATTTCCTTTTGATTCTAAAATAGTGGGGGTCAAAGGAATGAACAAAATGTTTTGTCACTACCTAGTTCTTCTATTTCTACTTTGAAAAATAAAGAAATTGATAATTTTGAATTAAGAAAAAGTAAAAGAGTTAGAGTAGAAAAGGATTTTGGTCCTGATGTTTATGTTTTAAATGTTGGAGATGACCCTTTAAAAGAAGTTTTATCTTCACGTGATACAATTTTCTGGAAAGAGGTTGTAAATAATGAAATGTAATCACTAATTTCTAATAAAACTTGAAAGTTAGTTGATTTACCACTGGGTTGCAAAACAATTGATTGCAAATGGGTCTTATAAAAAAGTTAAAATCGGATGGGTCTATTGATAAATATAAGGCTAGACTAGTTGCAAAAGGATTTAAGCAACTTGAAGGCCTAGAGATTTTTGACGCTTTTTTTCCGATAACTAGAATTACATCCATTAGACTTTTAATTGCTATGGCTGCAATTTTGTATTTGTAAATTTACCAAACGGATGTAAAAATTGCTTTTTTAAATGGAGACCTAAATGAAGAGATTTATATGGAACAACACGAGAGTTTTAGTGAAGCAGGCCAAGAAAGTAAAGTGTGTAAACTTACTAAATCCCTATATGGCTTGAAACAGGCACCGAAGCAATGGCATGAAAAGTTTGATTCCTGCATGATTGAAAATGAATTTAAAACAAATGAGTGTGACAAGTGCATCTATCATAAGTCTTGGAATAATTCACATGTTATTATTTGCCTATATGTTGATGATTTTTTGATTTTTAACTCTAATATGAATGTTATTATTGAAGCAAAAAATCTTAGAAGCCATTTTGATATGAAAGATCTTGGTGAGACAAATTTTATTCTTAGAATAAAAATAACTAGAATATGTGATGGAATTTTCCTTGACCAGTCACATTATGTTGAGAAAATTTTGAAGAAATATAACTTTCTTGATTGCAAGAATATTTTAACTCCTTTTGATTCAAGTGTTCACTTGTTTCATGTACAAAGTGAGAATGATGTGATAAATCAAAAGGAATATGCTAGCTTAATCAGAAGTTTGAGATATATGACTGATTGCACTAGGTCTAATATTCCATATACGATAGGAGTACTTAGCAGGTTTACAAGCAAGCCAGGTAATGAACATTGACATGCTATAACAAGAGTTATGAGATATTTAACTGGGACAAAAATCTGTGGTTTGTTCTATAAATATATTCTGTTGTACTTGAGGGCTTTTCTGATGTAGATTTAACACTTTATCAGGTGATTCCTGTTCTACCATTGGTTATATTTTTGCTTTAGGCGGTGGTGTTATTTGTTGGAAGTCTAAAAAGTAAACCATAATTGTTAACTCTACCATGGAGGCTGAACTAATTGCTTTAGCTTCAGCTAGTGAGGAAGCGAATTGGTTGAGAGATTTACTATTTCAAATTTCTTATTTTGAAAAATCAATTCCTCCTATTTTAATTTATTGTGATAGCACTGCTGTAATTAGTAAAGTTCAAAATCGTTATTACAACGGTAAATCCAGACCTATAAGGAGGAAACATAGTAATGTAAGATCATATTTGACAAGTGGTACCATTAATGTTGATTC